>JAJOOH010012961.1:0-17544 GCA_029582605.1 Solanum gracilifrons
CACCTTTATAACCATTATTCTTGTAACCTTTCACTTCCATAACCTCCCCATTATATTCATGTTAATGTCATGTTTATGACTAACCTTTTGTATGCCTCTATGTTACACTATAAATAGAGACATAAGGGTTCATATTGTAGACACTTGAAGATTTGGTGAGCACTTGAAAGAAAGAAAGTTATCTCATATTGTTACTCTTGTCTTATATTCTTCTTGTCTTTCTCTTTATACTGCTGTTTTGTTCTTAAGTTTTACAACAAAATATATTATTTCATAGCTTTTTTCTGTTATGTTTTAGTTCATACATGTGTAAGTTATTTTCTTAACAGAGATAATCAATTATTTTTCTTATTTTTAGTTACATCAACTCGACCGACTCATCATAAAAGAAAAATAAATATTCTCATTGTATATGCATCTTAGTATGCTAACCTCTTCAGTTGCCTCTGGATAACACAAGTTCAAAATTCATAATATCATCAAAGTAGACAGTTTAATAGTTTACATTCTTATTCATATAAGCAACATTTAATTTAATTGTAAACAACCACTAACTATGTCCAAAGACCAAGCAACATGCAATACAACTCATATCACATACTAGAAACTTAGCAAAGACTAACTCCAAGTAAACCATAAATAGAAGGACACTATAATCATCTATTTCCTCAAACAAAAGTCTTAGACATTCAAATCCATCTAATTGTACTTTTTTAGAATGTCTCTAATTAACTATTTAAAGCCTATAATAATTTATAAAACCAAAGGTTTTCATGATATCATCATTTCCATTTATGGAGTTTCAACTCCATCCTCTCTTGAACCGTTGGTATGCTAAAAACCTTTTCTTTTTTTTTTTGGGCCAGTGGCCATTTTATTCATGCTAAAAACCTCATTTTATGAATTTGGATAAAATTTCGTAATGTACAATATTAGAATAACAAGCTAAGCTATAATAAGTATAAGGATATTTGTCTCCATTCCACTTTTTTTTTCTTTGCAGTATAGATCTCTTGAGAAGTTATGTTATTTACTCTCTTTTTTTGGGGTGGGCGGGGGGGAGGGGAATACCTGAAATATATTCGAACTTTGATCAAAATTGTTGTAACAATCTCGAACTTTAAAAAAGACTTTTTACCCCCCTGCACTATTTAATAGTATATTTTAAAGGTATATATGTGTCTACGTGAACATCATAAATATTACATCATTATAAATAGTAACGTGTTCACGTGAGCACATATATATATTTTTAAAATACACTATTAAATAGTGCAGGTGGGTAATAGGTCTTGCTCAAAGATTGGAATTGTTACAACAATTTCGATCAAAGTTCAGATATATTTCGAACCCTTTTTGTCAGATACTTTGCTTTACTGTAGTTATAAATATTTTATGTATACCCATCCAAATGTCAATGTACACCTGAGTTGATACGATATTAACATTGTGTCATTTCATATTTTCTAGCTGAGGGAGGACATGTGAATCATGATGTGAAATTGATTTTTAATTTAAATATATAATTTAATTTGTAAATCATAACAAAATATAATACACTACCTGAAAGCCTTTCTAAGCAATAAAATATATTTGGTAGAAAGAGAGATATTTTTCATATTGCAAGTCAATAAAGTGTCACAAAATATTATTTTTTCACCAAATCTACTCACTCAATTTTTTATTTTTTTTTAAAAACCACATAACATTTTTCAATAAAACTTTTTAATGGAAAAATAGTGTTTTTTAGTGGTGATGCAATATTTATTGATCAAAATTTGATTCAATAAAAAAATTGAGCATGATTATAATGTAACTAGTCTTAAATATAATCTCATGCATTATACAAAATAATCTCTTCACATTAAACAAGTAATATTTTTTATTTGATGATCGAAAAGATGAAACAACATTATTATTTTGAAGTAATACTAAAAATTACAACTTGAAAATTTTAAAATTTTACCTTATACAAACACCTTCTTAGTAGGCCAGAGTTCCAATAGTCGAAGTAACAGGCTATAAATTATTCAAGAATGTGAGCCAACATAATTTAAAGTAAGGTAAAGGGTCAAATATGTCCCTAAACTATTCGAAAAGGTTTAGATATACCCTCCGTTTAAAGTTTGGCTCACTCGTGCCCTCGCCGTCCAACTTTTTGTCTAGATATGCCCTTATGGGCGTTAGTTGGCCTGCTGTGATATCCAACTCATTTTCCATTTCTTTAAATGTCACATGGAATTGTCATGTCATTTTGACTTTACCACATGACATTTATATGAAAATGAAAAGGGATCAATTAAGCCCCTAAAAAATTTGAACCCATAAACAACTAATCCAACCCATAAATCAACCCCTCTTTTAAATAAACTACCCGAGCCGTTTTCAATAATTTTTTTAGATTTTTATTTTTTTCGGTAAATCCTGAAAATGAGTAATTGATTAATAAAAAATAGGAAAAATATGAAAAAAAAATATAAAATTAATGCCAAAAATTCACAAATAAATATTGTAACCTTAAATTCAACAATTTCAACAATTTTTTTAAATTTTTTTTTTTTTGGTAAATCCCGAAAAGGAGTAATTGATTAATAAAAAATATAAAAATATATAAAATTAATGCCAAAAAAATCACAAATAAATATAGTAACCTTAAATTCAAAAATTTCAACAATTTTTTTTAAATTTTATTTTTTTCGGCAAATCTCGAAAATGAGTAATTTATTAATAAAAAATAGAAAAATATGAAAACAAATATAAAATTTACGCCAAAAATTCAAAAATAAATAGAGTAACCTTAAATTCAACAATTTTTTTAATTTTATATTTTTTTCATATTTTTCCTATTTTTTATTAATCAATTACTCATTTTTGGGATTTACCGAAAAAAATAAAAATTAAAAAAAAATTGTTGAAATTGTTGAATTTAAGATTACTCTATTTATTTGTGATTTTTTGGCGTAAATTTTATATTTTTTTTCATGTTTTTCCTATTTTTTATTAATAAATTACTCATTTTCGGGATTTACCGAAAAATATAAAAATTAAAAAAAAATTGAATTTAAAGTTACTATATTTATTTGTGATTTTTTGGAGTTAATTTTATATTTTTTTCATATTTTTTATTAATCAATTACTTATTTTCGGGATTACCGAAAAAATAAAAATTTTAAAAAATTATTGAAATTGTTGAATTTAAGGTTACAATATTTATTTGTGAATTTTTGACGTTAATTTTATATTTTTTCATATTTTTCCTATTTTTTATTAATCAATTACTCATTTTCGGGATTTACCGAAAAAATAATAATTTAAACAACATTGTTGAAAATGGGTAGGGTAGTTTATTTAAAAGGGGGATTGATTTATGGGTCGGATTAGGTGTTTATGGGTTCAAATTTTTTAGGGGCATAATTGATCCCTTTCCATTTTTATATAAATGTCATGTGGTAAAGTCAAAATGACATGACAATTCCATATGACATTTAAAGAAATGGAAAATGAGTTGGATATGTCCAGCAGGCCAACTAACGTCCATAAGGGCATATTTAGACAAAAAGTTGAACGGCGAAGACATGAGTGAGCCAAATTTTAAATGGAGGGTATATCTAGACCTTTTCGAATAGTTTAGAGGTATATTTGACTCTTTACCCTTTATTTTCTTAAGGATTAGTGAGAGTGTAACATTTCAGAGGGAAACTTTTTTTTTTTTTGTTTACCTTTTTCATTATTGATTCTCACGATTGAAAATTTGAAATATGACACATTTTTATTTTTTTAAAAATAATTTAATAGCAAAAATTAAAGACTATTATTTTTTTTATTTTTTTTGAGAGTTGTTAAACTGTCATAAAATTTTGGTCCAAATTTGGCTAGAATTTGAAAAAGACAATTATAACCTTTTTCTTTTAAAATAAAGAAATAAAAGTTAGTTTTCACCATTTTAGATTTTACGTCTTTTAAAAAAATAAGTAAGGTTACCATTGTATCCTTATTTAATGTTCTCTTGAAGTCAAGTTTTCAATCATTGAACATGAATTAATTTATTTTGATTAATTTATTTGATCAATGGATATGAATTATTCACTAAATTTTTCTATGTTGGTCAAATGAATACTTTCAAGGCCAATAACGCTAAAGAGTAAAATAAGCAGAATAATGTTATTTATGCATTAGTTTTGTAAGATGAAAAGTACTAAAATACATCAATTTTTTATAAAGACGACATTCAAATAGAAACGGGGAGAGTAATAAATTGTATGACACATTTATTATTTTGATAAGATGAATTTTTTGGGTATCATCTTTCAAAATTTTAATAATTTTATTCCTTCTCAAATTCTTTTTTCTTCTCGTGTTTCCTGTTATTTACTTCTTCTTCTTACCTTTTCTATCCTTTTCTCTGGGATCTTAAAAAATATGATGAAAATAAATAATTATATCTTATGCATTCAAATTGATAAAATTCGTCCTATAAATTGAAACTAACAAAAATAAATATTTACTTTATGTTTCGAATTAAGCTTCATCAATAGAAAACAATCATTTAAGATCACAAAAATATATATTCATAATTTATAGAGTTAATTTCACATTCTCTTTATAAAAATAATTATTATATTAATTTTTTTTATAATGTGACTCAATTTTTAGTACATTCTTTATTATGATCCCTATCATCGTGAGTGACACTCACACTAAACAACCCAGTGGGAGAAGCAAGTCTAATCCGAAACCAACCCAATACCATTTAAGAGAAAACAAATTCATCATAGATAAGGTTAACAATTTAGTTAGCATAGAAAATTGAGTCCCCATAAACTCAATCTCATAGTCAAAACATCTAAATGCGAAAAATAACTCATAAGATCTGAAAGTCATCATTATCAAAACTCTAAGTAGTCAAACTGGGGATGCAACCGCGAAACCAAAGATAGAAACAAGTATTGATGTCTATGTCCAAAAAGATGGACAAGAAAGAGAGGAGAACTCATGACAGCTAGAAAGATGTAGCTCACCCTTGAGTTCTGATCAGACGTTTCTTAACTAAAGTCTTGGATCAGTCACTGGAAGATTCGCTACACTTAACAAGAAAGAAAAGAGAGCAGTATCAGTACACAAATCATCCCTTACTAGTAGGATCATACTATCAGTCCAAGAATATCAATATCAGCATTTCACCATCAAATAGTAACACCTAACAATACACCATATAGCAACGATTATCAACCACACATAGACTCTCAGTCACACGATATGAAACAACAATACATGAACCAACTAGTGTATAAAACATGTCCCACATGATTATAATGTAAATGTTGGTCCTCCTGTGGAACCCCAAACACATACCTGGTCGTCAGGGAACCCAAACCAAACTATTAGATGTGGTATCCAAGCCAACCATATATAATCATACAAGAGGATATACGACCCAACCAATAATATCTTGTACCGGCATGTTAACCAAGCCAATTGTCACACCCTGAGCCTACACCCTAGACGTGGCTAGCACTCAAGAATCATTGTTAGCCCCAAGCGCACCCTTGGCCTGGCTCAACTCTCAACGGAAAACTTACTCGACAATAAATGAACCTCAAAAGCAAAGATTAACTCAATGTTTCAAAATAGATACTCAAAATATTTTAAATAAATTATTCACTAGCCAAAAGAAGCAACTCAAGTCTCAAACATTAAACACTAGAAATGAAAAGACTCTTCAACTACTACCGTCTATCTATGAAGCCTCTAATAACTATGATAGAAGTTGGGACAAGACCCACGACATCCTAACAAAACTGAATGATATTAATGAAATCCTCTGGAAGTAAGGAGGTTCACCAAAGTTAACTCAAACTGCTAGTGTATCAACGAAGCGCTTCTTGATGACCATGGTTACCTGTATCTGCATCATGAAAAATGCAGGCCAAATGGAGTCAATACATGGATGAATTTAACTCAAGAATCTCATCAATGACATGAGGGTGAACAAACCCATCACTATGAAAGCTTATGTATCGTTAGGATCAAATCCATGGCGAAATCCCTCGACAATTGCAAGAAAATCTTGAACGCTTGAATCTTTTCCTTTCTTTCTCCTCTTGCACTTCTCTCTAAAACCCTAAGAGTATTTTAGAATTGTGAAAGTTGATCTAAGCCAGTTTAGCCCCCTAAAATATTACTAAAAATGATTTAGGCTTTTGGGGTAAGGAAAATACCAAAATACCCCCTCCTTAATTCGGATGAATTTCCTTAATTAGACATGTTGAACTCAATCGGGCATATCTCCCTCATTCGAACTCGAAACTTAGCAAACTCAACGGTATTTTATTAGATACCTTATAGGCTACCTAACCCATCATTTGTTGAAAGTTATAGTCGTTTGAAGTTGACCCAGAATTCACAATTTAAGGCTAACTAGCAAAATTTTCTATTTAACTCTTCCAAATTGGTTCTTGCTAAAATTAGTTCTTTCTAAGACCGAGGTGTCACAATCTCTCCCCCTTGAGAACATTCGTCCTCTAATGAGATTACTCTAAATAGAACTAAGGGTGGCAACATCTAACACCCAACATGCAATTTCACACAGCACAACATATTAATTTAAAATGTGTTTTACAAAAAGTCATTACTTTGGTCTGGAATTTCTCCGGAAGGGAAGAGATGTAGGTATCTCTTATTTATATCCTCTTCAGACTCCCGAGTAGCTTCCTCAACGGACTAATTCCTCCATAATACCTTGACTGATGCTACCTCATTGGTTTTCAACTTGAGAATTTGACGATCAAGTATCTCAACGGGATCTCCTAATAAGATAGGTTGTCCTTAATACCAATATTTTCAGTAGGTACTATAAGTGAAGGATCATCCATACACTTCTTCAACATTGAAATGTGGAATACTACATGGACTGCTACTAACTCTGGCGGTAGCTCCAACTCATAGGTTACATTGTCGATCCTCTTGGATATCCTGTAAGGACCAATATACCGGGGACTAAGCTTACCCTTCATGCAAAACCTTATAACACCCTTTTTGGGTGAAACCTTTCAATAAACCCAATCGTCCACCTCAAATCCTAAGTCTCTTCTCCTAACATCGGTGTAGGATTTCTGACGACTTTACGATGTTTTCAACCTTTCTGGAATGATGTTCACTTCCTCCATAGCTTAATGAACTAAGTCTGGATCTGATTGAAAGAAAGAGATGGGTTGGCAATAAAACAACCATTTCATTATTTTTTACGTCCTATCATCCCAGCTTCACCAACCTCTAACCATTCAATAAGAGATCTACATCTTCTCCCATAAAGAGCCTCATAAGGAGACATCTAGTTGCTAGAGTGATAACTATTGTTGTAAGCCAACTTAATGAGAGGTAAGTGATCATCCCAATTACCCTTAAAATCGATCACAAATGCCCTCAACATATCTTCTAAAGTCTGAATTGTACGCTCTGCTTGAACATCAGTCTGAGAATAGAAAGCAATACTCAAGGTTACCTTCGAACCAAAATCTTTCTGGAAAGACTTCCATAATTGTGCGGTGAATTGTGCACCTCTATCTGCGATGATGGACACCGAAACTCCATGAAGTCTGACTACGCCTTGAATATATAATCTGGCATACTCTTTTGCTGAATATGTAGTCTTTACCGGCAAAAAGTGGGCTGATTTAGTCATCTTATCTACAATCACCCAAATCAAATCATGTTGCCTGCGAGACCGCCGAAAACCAGTGATGAAATTCATATTGATCATCTCCCACTTCCATTCCAGAAGTTCTATGTTCTGAGCCATACCACCGGGCCTCTGGTGCTCTACCTTGACTTGTTAGCAATTCGGGCACTTAACAACGAACTCTGCAATACACCTCTTCATACTACTCCACCAATAGACTTCTCTCAAGTCACGATACATCTTTGTGGAACCCGGATGGATAGAGTATCTAGAGCTATAAGCTTCCTCTATGATCCTCTCTTGGAGTTCATCCACCTTTGGTACACACAATCTACCTTGATACCTCAATATACCATCTCTCTCTTGTTCAAAAACCATCACTTTCTAGTTATGAACATTTGCCTTCAACAAGTAAAACATGGTCTTGCTCTTGTTTCTCTTTCACTTCGGACACTAGTGATGATTCAGCCCCATTTATCACCACTACTCCTCCTTAATTGGAATCCATTAACCGGACTCCCAATCGTGCACGTCTTTGGCTAACTCTTTCTTGCCTTCTTCAAGATGGGAAGTATTACCCATAGACAGCCTTCTCAAAGTATCATCAACAACATTAGCCTTACATGGGTGATAGAAAATACTCATGTCATAATCCTTGAGTAACTCCAACCATCTCATTTGTCTGAGATTAAGCTTTTTCTGACTGAATACATACTAAAGACTCTTGTGATCGGTGAACACATCAGCATGAACACCATAGAGTTAGTGACACCATAATTTCAAAGTAAACACTACCGCAACCAACTCTAGACCATGGGTTGGGTAATTCTTCTAATGATTCTTAAGTTGTCAGGAGGCATAAGATATAACTTTGCCATTTTGCATCAATACACAACCCAGTCCAACTCTGGACGCATCACAATACACAAGAAAAGCCTTGTGTACCCTCTGGTAAGGTCAACTCTGGGGCAGTGGTCAACCGTATTTTCAATTCCTGAAAGCTTTTCTCACAAGCTTCTGACATTGAAACTTTGTGTCTTCTGAGTCAACTTTGTCAACGGGGATGATATAGATGAGAACCCCTCGACAAATCTTCTATAATAACTAGCCAATCCCAAGAAGCTCCTAATATCAGCTGCAAATGTGGGTCTAAGCCAGTTCTGCACTGCCTCAATCTTTTGAGTGTCAACTCGAATCCCATCACTAGAAATAATGTGGCCTAATAACGCCACTGACTCAAGCCAAAATTCACAGTTGTAAAATTTACATACAACTCTCTATCTTTGAGAGATTGGAGAACTACGTTGAGATGGCTAACATGATCCTCATCATTCCTTGAATAAATCAGAATGTCATCAATGAATACGTTAACAAACATATAAATATAAGGCTTAAAAACTCTGTTCATAAGGTCCATGAATGTTGTAGGAGCATTAGTCAAACCAAAGACATAACTAGAAACTCATGCTGACCATAACGGGTCCTAAATGCTATCTTTGGAATATCACTCTCTCTTAATCTCAACTGATGATAGTCAGATATGAGGTCTATCTTGGAAAAGCAAGTGGCACCCCGAAGTTGATCGAAAAGATCATCAATTCTCAGAAGGGGATATTTATTCTTTATAGTAACCTTGTTCAATTGGCGGTAATCAATACACATCTTAAGAGAACCATCTTTCTTCCTCACAAATAGGGTCAGAGCGCCCCATGGTGAGACACTTGGTCGAATGAAACCTTTATCAAGAAGGTCTTTCAACTGCTCTTTTAACTCAGTGGGAGCCATTGGCAGAATGGAGATAGATCGAGTATCAGGAAGGATATCTATACCGAAGTCTATTTTTCTCTCAAGAGGGACTCCGAAAAGATAATCTAAAAAGACCTCTAAAAACTCACTCACAATTGGAACTAACTGAATAGACGGTGTCTCACACTAGAGTCATTAACTTAGACTAAGTGATAGATGCACCCCTTGTAAACTAACTTTATAGCCTTAAGGTACGAAATTAAATGACCCTTAGGCACCGCTGAATTACTCCCCCACTCAATAACTGGCTCATTAGAAAACTGGAACTTAACTACTCGAGTTCTACAATTAAACTGAGGCATAACAAGCATAAAGCCAGTCCATATCTAGAATAACATCAAAGTCCACCATAGCTAAATCGACTAAGTCAGCCATGGTATCCTTGTGATTTAAAGAAATGGTACAATCACGATAAACTCTCTCATCTAAAATAGACTCACCAACAGGTGTGGAAACACTGAAGGGCTCAAGAAGTTTCTAGGGAAGAATATCAGAATTCATAGCAACGTATGGAGTCACAAAATATAGACTCGCACCTGGATCTAGCAATGGATATACATCAAAAGTAAAGACTTTGATCATACCAGTGACAACATCAGGTGGATTCTCTTGCTCTTGGCGACTGGTAATAGAATACATATGGTTTGCTCCTCCGTATGTCCCTGAAGTAGCTCCTCTACGTGCAACTTTGTCTGGTGGATCCACTGAAGAAGATTGGGCTCTATTAACCCTATTACCATTTTCATGCCTGTTCTTAGGGCACTCTCTCATGAAGTGACCTGCTTGACCACAGTTGAAGCAACCAGTGGAGCCATCACGACACGCTCTTGGGCGGTTCCTACCACACTTAGCACATGCAGCGGTCCAATTACCTCCTTGTGCCACACTACCTTGAGACTGTGCAGGTCTAGCTCTGAAGTTCTGAGAATTTTGATTCTTAAACTTACCTCTATTCTTGGGTGCAGGTACACTAGCAGCTGATGGAGCAGGTCCAATTGGCCTTTGTTTAAAAGTTGACTGATTCGCATTACCCTTTTGCTGTCCAGACTCATTACCCTCCTATAGTGATCCTAAGTAATCGGTCTGGAAAGTCAAAGCGGAGAAAATAAGAGAAAGTCTACGGTATTGAGTACTAAATGTATTTGAATTCACTTTTGAGTGTGAGTGTTTACTGAATTCTCAGCTAAAACATCAAATTATGTGTGAAAAAGGTATTTCTTTGTGGTAAGGGCACAAGGTATATTGTTGAAGAATCGGTATCTTGGTTATTGTTGTTTGTGTATGTGATGATGTATGTTGGTATGTCTATGTCATGTTTTGATCTGCATGGGTTAGCTTGTAGTCTAAATGAAAAGATTTGCACTGTGCTGAAAAGAGTTAAAGAGGGTAATTGATAGAAAATGTCATGTGATTGCTTGAGTTTGTTTGTTGCTTCTGCATAAATGTCGTTTAAAGTTTGTTGTGTCGCTTGAGGACAAGCAACAATTTTAAGTTGGGGGTGTTGATGTATTATGAGTTTACGGTATTTTGATGTATTATACTTGAATTTTTGTGTGACTCTTAGGCATTTTGTTATTAGATGTGATGACATTTTGATATAATTTTGCAGGAAATAAGTTTGGAGAAAATAGAGTTGAAACTAGCTGAAGCAGCAGGAAAATGGCAATAGAAGAGCCTACCTACGAGCCCTCGTTCAATTGACGAGTCGTAGGTGGAGGCGTGGATGAAGTGTTCAAGGAAGTCTGACTTAGTGTAAGACCACGGAAGCCATTAACGGGTCGTGAATCCATTGACGGGCCGTCGTTAATGGGTCGTCGATGACTTTAAAGAGATGAGTTCCAGTACTTGAACCACGAGTGTCTAGGACAGACTGTTCTTAGACCTACCGTCCGTAGGTTATGACCTTAGATTGACATATACATAATTTGGCCAATTATTGAGCAACAATGAAAGACCACGGGCAGTAGTTCACTTGACGGACCGTAGGTGGCCAGCCGTCGATGAATCTGCCCATACCGTAATTTCCTATATTTCCTTTTCCTACTTGGTTTAGGATTTAGTTTCTATAAATATTAGTTGTATTTTTCATTTTTGGGTTCTTAGACTTTTTGGGATACTTTGTTTTTTACTTTGGAATTTTTTTGCGAACACTTTTAGCATTTAATTCTTAAAGTTGATTTATGCAATTTGTGTTTGTTCTTCAAGTCAAGATTTCAGATTTAATCTATTAATCTAATTGTAAGTTTATGATTTATATTTAAAACCCTAATATGAATTGTGATTATTCAAGCATGAATAGCTAAATCCACAACTAGGATTGTGGGAATCATTCGCAATTAACAACTTAAAACTAATAATTAAGTAATTCTTGAATAGTGTTTATGCATGTATTGTTAATCCTTTCTTTTTGAACGATTTTTAACTGTTCGCAAAGTTAGAAATCGCCTCATTCCTACTTTTCAGACCAAAGAAGTAATGAATGACAAAGGGATTGAAAAACGGAGATTTAGCGTGATAATCCGTCATCTAGTAGCCTGACCCACCTACCGCGAGGGCTAATCTGGGGTTAAGGGTAATGGTTAGTAAAGCATACACCTATAGATGGACCAAGTTGCATGGTGAAATTCCCTACTTGGAGGACCAATCACTTAGGGAGGTGTAAAGCATACACCTATATTTCTCATCTCATATTGATGTTTCAAGCTGCAAATCATGTTTACTTGTTACTAATTATTGCTACAAATCAACAAACTATTACTTTAATTACAAATCCCCCCCCTTTTCCTTTTTTACGGAAGTAATTTGATGAAAAGTATAAATAACCATAAATTAGTCTAAGTCTAGACCATATTTCTCGTGGGATCGACCCTAACCTAAAATTAGGTTCTTTATTTGACAATGACCGCTTATACTTCTTTAGGGAGGTGTAATTTGGGCGTATCAATTATAGGTACAATTATATCCCACGATGGCTACGTAGTTTATCGGGAAGGTGACTTGTCAGAACTCTTTCTCACATCAGTGCTCAATACTACTCCACAATATATAACTCAATGTCCAAGTAAAAATACCCTCTCTAGGTTGAGATAAGTTCTCAAAAGGGTCTCTTTAAGAGGTAGCAACTCTGTACTCAATTTCTTGTAAAGTCCTAAAACTCTTTATACTTTTCTCAAAATAGTACTCTCTTTCCTCATGTAAAAATGAAGCATTTGAGAATCATATAGTCCCTTTAACTTTAACTCAAAGATTATGTTTTAAAAGTTTACTCTTTGAACTCGCTTTTAACTCCTCAAAAGTCAATTTATGACAAAAGATACTTGTTCAAAAGACTCTTAATCAAAACTCAAAAATCAGGGTTCATGTGAGATATAAGCATGAACATCAACTCAAGGATCACAATATATAATATATATAGTTACTCATGATCAATGATTTAGAACTCAAACTCAACGACATAACTTATATCAAGAATCCGTGAAAACGAAGGGTATAACCCTAGAATAAACTTTTACTAATTGAATTGAGATGTATGACATGAGGACGAACTAGTCCAACACTATGATTAACCTTACATACCTAGAAGAACGAAGTTCTTGACGAAACTAATGAATTAGCTTGGAACCCTAGTTTTTCCTCTTGGATCCTTGTTCTAAGACTTGGAAGTGTTAATGGACGTAAATGAATTAATTAACATTGCCTAAAAATTAGGTGTAAAAACGTTAACGTTTAGGCTTACAAAGGGTGGGAAAACATTTAAATACCCTTAATTAACATTGTCGGGAGTGATGAACGGTTATGACCTACGGAGCGTAGAACTTTCTACGGACAGTATTGGTCAACAGTAGATCAAGTTACTAGGGCTTAGATTTTAACCCACTTTCCACGACACCATTTCTACGGGCTGTCAAACTTCCTACAGTCCGTAGACACTTTCTGTAGAACTCAAGTTCAAGCCCAAAAATCTCACTAAGTCTGGATCAAATCTACGGGCACTCCCTATAACCTGTTGACTTCTTTACGACCCATAGGTCCTCTCGTAGGTCTAAAGTTTGTATCAATTTTTCTTTCTAAGTCTGGAACCCTTCTCCGGACACTTCCTACGTCCCGTAGACCTTTCTACAACCCTTCTCCTTTTCTTTTCTCCATTTCTTTTAGGAAAAATTATGCATAATGTCAGTCCATAAGCTTTACTTATCATCTCCTCCTCCTCCTTCTCTGCCTCCCCCTCCTAAATTGTTATATGGGATGGCTTAGGGGAGGTTTTGTGTTAGTGAGAATTAGATAGTTAGTGTATACTTCATGTATAGTTACACCATATTCAATTTTTTTAGTGTATCATAATGTCTATTCAATGTATAGCCCATGCATAGGTAATTATATTTAGTTTTTTGAATGTATCATAATATATATTCAGTATTACTTTATGTGACTTTTGGCTGATTTTTATGTAAATAAAAACATGATTATATTTTTTATAAACTAATTACTTAATTGTGTATATTTGAAACTAGCACTTTTTTTCTTCCCTTCAACTTCTGTAAAGTTCCTCATATGTAGCTACCACCATTTTAATAACCACCGATTCCACCATATCACTACCAAATGGTTTGGGAAACCCCCAACAATTATTATTATTTGTAAATCAAACAATTAAAATCTAAAAAAATAAAATCACCACAAAACCAAAATCTAAAATTTTTAATCACCACATTTTTCTCATATGATGTATGAAATCAAATTATGATTACATCTCATGTTGCATGTTTATATATATTTTTTCTCGTTAGAAATCAAAGATGGAAGTGGGAACGGGAAAAGGGAGCTTCATCTTTTACCAAGTGGAGCTTTATCTTTTACCAAGTGGAGTTCTTTCTTGTTACAAATATACTCATTCATAAAAGATACAAGGAAAAAGAAAAGAGAAAGAGTAAACAAAGCATATATTTAGTCTTGTAATGTTACCTTATAAGTAATAATCATAGATCTTTTTGTCGATTTTACGTCAGTCACTTGCTATCTATAAAGTGTACCTTGTTATTTGCACATAGAAGTGTTTCATACATGCTGTTCAATGTTTAACTACAGTGTACACAATATCGTATATCTAACTTAATGTAAAATATGGGTTCAAAATCGAGTATTTATTGAAATTTTAGATATTTTTCGAACATATATCTATGCCCAAACTGTGTCAAAAAATTAGGTTAACTTGAATTCATATCTTCTTAACTACTCCACTGCTGATAGGTGTATTCCGTTTATCTTAAGTTGACAACCGCAAAGACACAGTAGAACTTCTGCTTCACCACATACCTCACAAGCAAAATTTCACTACATAGCCCATATGTTCACTGCATCAACCTATGAAATGAGGAGATAACTTAAAGCATCCATATGATATGCAATTTTTTTACATACATGGTTGTTTGGGAAAGAGTGATGGAGATGGGATTCCAAGTCGATCAAAGATAGATTGGGAAAGAATCTATTTTGATGTATTCTGCAGCTTCGGGAAAATTGCATCAACATAGATATGATACATTGGATCAGCAAGCCAAAGTCTAGCTATGTAATGATGAGATGATGTAGACCTGTGAACTTCTTCAATAAGCCAGATGGTTGCTTCAGCTTTGCTAGGATCGATGATGGTATCTAATGGAACGTCTTCATTATCACTACCAAATCTCATTGAATCCAACTTCTTCATGTGGACATTGGTCAGGTAATGTAGGGGTTGCCCATATAACTCCTTCATGGATGCAGCCAATCCAACCCATGAGGTGAGAGGGATAACAAAGCCACGCTGTGTGGGAAGAGGGACCACCTTCATGTACTCTTGGTACATTCTTGCTCTTCTTAGGATTGAATCTGCAATAGAGAGAGTGTAAGACTAGTGATATGAATTAAGTAAAGATACATCGTAACCTTGCACTGTAGTCACTCATGTGTCAATTAGTTTGAACCAAGACCTGAACATAAAATCTTTGAAACAATATCCGTACTCACAAAACAAAAAAGTAACTCATTTGAGAATCAATACTATCATCTAAGAGACCTCTCAGACTTGCGCTTTGACATCAGAAAGGAGATGTTTTAATTGAACTGAACAGAGATTTGTGCATGAGAATTTTCCTTGGGACATCCAGCTTCTATTAAATGAAAGCTACTTCTAGCCAGAGATCGGTCAATTGGTACAGATCACAAGAAAGCAAATTAGATATACACCTTATCTTCCTAATTTGACAAGGCTAAAAAATTGACATGGATGGGTATCTACTAAACTTTCCCATCTAATTTTCTCATTTTTGACTAACCACACCAAAAAAAATACGTATGCCTCCTCTTTTGCTTTCCCTCTCCACCAGCCCTTCTTCTTCTCATCTCAACTGAAACTCAATTGTTGTTAGGCGATAGAGTTTCTTGATGCAAAGTAGCCTCTTTTTTTTTTTTTTTTTTTTATAAGTAGTAACATTTTCTTCTTCTGATAGGTTTTCTTGAATCAAAGTATACTAATTGTCTCATGATCTATTTAATGGAGAAGAAAAACAAAAGCAATACAAGCAAGCATCTAACAGTTGTCCAGATGCAGCATTTGCATTTTATGAAAATCTCCTAATTCTAAAATTATCTGTACTTTGTTATTACCATTTTCAAGGTCGCAAAAAACTTGTTTGAAAGAAGAGAATAAGTTATTCAGCATTTTCAGCCCGAAATGAAGTTAATGCTCCATTGTTCTTAAAACTCATACAGATCCAAAATCAAGTTCTCTTAATACTCATACAGATCCAAAATCAAGAATGAACAAACAGAAAATCTATGTGCATTTGCAATTGGAAGCAAAATGATGAAATAAGAGATATGAAAACTAAGAGGAGCTTAAATGTCCTTTTGCATTCTCTTTGTGCACACTCAAAGAGCAGCCTTTCTGGTAGCTGGTGGTTGTGTTCTGGACATAAGCTGGAGAAAAAGGGAAAGAGACCAGATGGGAGAGGTCAACCTACAGGATAGACAAGAAAACTAGGATCTCTGATGAAGTAGGTACTTCAATTAATATGCAGTCAAGAATATCTTGTTGCACCACAAAAAAAAGAAGATAAAGGCTAACTGCCTCTATCAAAAAGCTAATAGTCAAAAAATGTGCTTTCCCACTTCCCCAAGTTTTCAATGTTTGATGAATTATAGACAGACTTTTCAGCTGGTTATTGGCTCTGGAAGTGGCTGTAATGGCGTTCCAGGAGTTGATGCACTACCATTGGCTTGCTTTGGGGTTGGGCAAGACATGTTAAGCTGGGTAGGAGAGAAATACCCTATAGGATAAGATGTTAAAATTGCTACAAGAGATTGAAAAAGAAGCAAATGGGTTAGGGAAAAAGAGATAGATGATCTCAGAGAGGGGAAGCAAAGGAGTTTGGGTGTTAGCAGGGACGGGGGACTAATACCATTCAATTCTTGAATCCATTCTCGAAGGAGAGGTTTGGGTATTGGGTGGTGTCGAGACTCGAGGGCCATAGAGGAGTTTCCGGAGTTCATTGATAACCACCACCTTTTTGGTTTGCATGTGACCGGTACCTCTTTTACTTGGTCCAGGTCAGAGGATTCAACTTTTAGATCAAGAATAAACAGATTCCTTGTGTCTACTTCGGCAATCCTAGAGCTTCCAGGAATGGAGATCCTGGAGCTCATGGATTTGAATGTTGATGCCTGTGTCCCTTTTGTTTCCCATACGTGCTCTACATCACTAGAAGAGGTGTCATGAAGTACAGTTCCGGGGATTGGTATGTTCTTCACTCTCCCTGAAGCATTTATGAATCTGGTGATTATCTGGTCTACATCCGACCATCATTAAATGTCACCTCTGGAGTAATAATTACGGCTTGACTACCCCCTTATATTGCAATAAAACTGATGTACCTTCCATATTCATTGCTTTAAAGAGTGCAGAAAAAATAACCAAAATGGTCCTTTTTTTTACCCCTCCCTAGGAACTCCCACCCCTTTTGCTCCCTCGGTGACTTGAACCCACAATCTTAGGGTTGGAGGTGAAGGGTGTTTATCATCCT
>JAJOOH010012962.1:0-12265 GCA_029582605.1 Solanum gracilifrons
AATCCTATCACATTCGAAGAACTCTTTGATAAACTCCTTGCACAAGAGATGTTCATCAAACACTCAGAACCTAAGGTCGACACACCCATGATCACTGCTCAATTTCATCAGCATTCCACTAATAATGGTCCCACAACCTAACTCTTCCAATCGTAAGAACACTCCTCCATCAGGTTCCTACAACTCTCGTAATCAATTTTCTTCCCCGAATAACAATTCATTCACCGAGCAGAATACCACCAAAAGCAACAATCAACGAGTCCAATGTCAACTTTGTGATAAGTTTGGTCACATTGCAAAGGTATGTAGGTCCAAATCACACAGTGCTACTGAAGCATATGCTAATTTCGTCAACCGTCAGTCTTATGCTTCCAATTCTCCAAGCCCTTGGGTTGTGGATTCCGGAGCATCGCATCATATTACAAACAACTCTCACTCTCTTCAGACTCCAACTGAGTTCTCTGGAACAGATGAGATAATTGTTAGTGATGGTAAAAAAATTCCTATCACTCATATTGGTTACACTACTTTATCTTCTCCTAATCTTGTTGCCAACTTTCTTTCTTTGTTCTCCATCTATAAAAAAGAAGTTAATTTCGGTTGCTCAATTTTGTAGGCAAAATCTAACTTCCATTGAATTTTTTCCTTATTCTTTTGTTGTGAAGGATTTCAGCACGGGGGCATGTCTTCTTCAAGGCAAGAGTAATGGTGATCTCTATGAGTGGCCTACGAACATAACCAAATCAGTCACACCTCGTCCTCAAGCACATTTTGTTGCATCAACAACTCCATCATTGCATCTATGGCATGCTCGTCTTGGCCGTCCTCAACCTCGTATTACCAAAGCTTGTGTCTCTTCTTTCAACCTACCAGTGAACCATGCCGAGTCTTTTACATTTTGTAATTCCTGTTTATGCAATAAGAGTCATCGTCTACCATTTGGTAGCAATTCAATTACAAGTTCTAGGCCTTTTGATGTTGTTTACTCAGATGTTTGGGGTCCCTCTCCAACTATCTCTTTTAATAATTTCAGATTCTATGTTATTTTTGTTGACCATTTCACGAAATATACTTGGTTGTTTCCTCTCAATTCCAAATCAGACGTTAAGGAAATTTTCATTAATTATGTTCAAATGGTTCAAAACCAATTTCAATTGAGAATTAAAACGTTATACACTGATGGGGGAGGTGAATACATTGGCCTTAAATCAATTCTCTTGAATTTTGGGATCCAGCATCTTATAAGTCCTCCATACACTCCCCAACTAGTTGGCACTGCCAAAAGAAAACATCGCCACGTTGTGGACACCACTTTAACTCTTCTTCACCATGCTTATGTCCCTCTTAAATTTTGGTCTCTCGCATTCCAATCTGCAGTCTACCTCATTAACAGGCTGCCAACACCACTTCTTGGTCTTAAATCTCCATTTCAGTGTCTCTTTAACACTATCCCAAACCCTCTTAAACTAAGGATTTTTTGTTGTCTTTGTTATCCATGGTTAAAGCCCTACACGTCAACCAAGCTTGATCCCAAGTCCAATCCTTGTGTGTTCATGGGATATTCCGCTGCCACCAATAGTTATGCTTGCCTAGACCTTGCCGCTTTAAAAATCTATATCTCTAGGCATGTTGTATTCGTTGAACATATTTTTCCATTCACAAATGTCTATCCTCAATTCTTTCGTCCACAAGTCTCTCACATGGAAAAATGGTTGTGTCCAGATGACCCCTCCGGCTCTTCCTCTTCCTAACAATCTCTTTCACCTCCAGTTGTTGCAGACCCAATTCCAATTCCAATTCCTGCTACTACTGATTTGGTCAACTCCATGTCTACTCGTGGATCGCACACTCAGAGCCATCAAGATGATGTGCCAACCGACTCCACTGTAAGTCCTCCTACACATTCTTTGTCTTTTTCTCCTTCTCAAAATAACAGTCCATATACATCTCCACAACCAACTCCTGATACACCATCAAATCGAATGGTCACTAGGTCTCAAAATAATATTTTCAAACCCAAAGTGATTTTTGATTACCTTGCAACCTCCACCGTAAAACACCTTCCGCTTACCCCAAATACCTTTAGTCAAGCATCCAAATATCCTAAATGACAGGCTGCTATGACAGAAGAACACATCGCTTTACTTAAAAATAAAACTTGGTCATTGGTTCCATCTACTCCCTCTCAAAACGTAGTTGGGTGCAAATGGGTGTTTCGTGTCAAACACAAGCCTGATGGATCCATATAGCGTTATAAAGCTAGATTAGTGGCAAAAGGATTTCATCAGCGTCCTGGAATTGACTTCCATTCCACCTTCAGTCCAGTTATTAAAACCACAACTATTCGCCTCATCTTGTCCCTAGTTGTGTCTCTTAAATGGCCGTTGCGTCAACTTGACGTAAACAATGCCTTTTTACAGGGTACTCTACATGATGTCGTTTTCATGCAACAACCACCTGGATTTGTAGATCCCCGATTCCCTAATCATGTGTGTAAACTACACAAGTCTATCTATGGACTTTGTCAGGCACCACGCGTATGGTATACTGAAATAAAGACGTTCCTCTTATCATGTGGCTTTGCTCGTTCCACATCTGATGATTCTTTATTTATCAAATGGTCTCATAATTCTCTCATTATTGTTATGATCTATGTTGATGATATTGTTGTTACATGCTCTAACAACTCGCAAGTTTATGCAACAATTAAGTTGTTGGGTGATAGATTTTCCATTAAGGATCTTGATCCTTTACATTTTTTTCTAGGTGTTAAAGTTATCCAGCATGATCATGGATTGACTCTCACACAAAGTAGCTTCATTGTGGACATACTCAGCAAGTTCAATATGCTGGATGCAAACAGTGTGAGCACTCCACTGTCCACAAGTGAAATTTTATCCTTGGATGACGGTTCTCCTTCAGCAGACACTACACTTTATAGGCAGGTCATTGGCTCATTGCAATATCTCACTTTCACATGGCCTGATATATGCTTTGCAGTAAACAAGCTCACTCAATTCCAACACTCTCCATCAACTAAGCATTGGCAAGCAACAAAGAGGCTTCTTCGTTATCTAAAAGGAACCATAACATATGGACTTCACTTCAAATGTGGTAACTCTTCTCAGTTACTTGCATACTCAGATGCAGATTGGGGTGGTATTCCCAATACTAGACACTCCACTTCAGCCTACGTTATTTTTCTTGGAAAGAATCCAATTAGTTGGTGCTCCAACAAGCAACGCACTGTTGCCAGATCTTCAACAGAAGCGGAATACAGGGCTATAGCAAGTGTTGTAGCTAAGCTAAATTGGCTAACCAACCTACTGCAAGAACTTCGGGTCAAACTGCCTTGTCCACTTAGGGTCTTTTGTGATAACATTGGTGTCACTTACCTGTGCCGTAATCCAGTCTTTCACAGTCGAATGAAACATGTCGCAATTGACTTTCATTTTGTCCGTGACCAAGTGGAAAGTGGAAAAATTTCAGTTCATCACATTCCAACAGGAGCTCAACTAGCAGATGCCTTAACTAAAGCACTTCCTAGAAGGTCCTTTGTCCACCTTGTTAGAAACATCGGTCTCAAGCAAATTGAGCCGATGTTGAGGGGGCATGATAAGGATAAGGATATAGAGTCCTAGTACGTTAGTATGTTTGAGTCATATACGTAGTTATTTCTCTTCTCTTTAGGTTTCTTACATTCAACATACTCCTTTATCTTCTATACTTGTTCATGTATAAATACCACACATTGTATCAATAATACTAACGCTTTCATAATCATACACAACTCTTATAGAAGGCAACTGAATGATATGACTCTTCCATTCTTCTTCTTTTTGAGTTTGTTCTAAAACAAGCAAGTGGATATATTCATGTGAACGTGTTACATAATCAATGACAACTAGTTTACCCTTCACCTCTATAAACTCGTAAGACCACCCGTGAGGGGCATCCCCCAATGCAATAAGCTTGGAATTTTCAGTTTTAACATCAAATTCAGCTACAACAAGAAGTCCTCTGTGGAAAACAAACCTATAGATAACTCCATTGATGCAAATCCCAGGCTTGCAATGAATAGTGAAGGGAATGTGTTTAGTCTCTCTCCATGTCTCATCTATGCCTAAAGTGAAAACCCTGTTTTTTGTGTAACCTTTTCGAACATATGCTGTTGTCGAAAGAACTTTGTACTTGTTTTCTTCTGGCTCAAAACCTAATGAATAGTGACACCAAGAAAAACCTTCTTTCAGGTTGGGAAGAAATCTTACTTCTCTTGTACTAGGGTTTAAAATTGTAGCAGGTTGCACAGGTAATGGTTCCCAAATTAAAACTAAATTGTTAATACAATTCATAAGAGAATGTACATGGATATGAAAGGAGAGTTCACCAAAACTCTCAACTTGAAGAATTGAGGCAGAGTTTTTTTTGCTAATCAGGAGTGTAATAAAATTTACTTCCGTGCAAAAGGAATTTTGTACCACTGGGACGGGTCAGAGATCGACATCTATGCATATCTGTAAAATTTGATTCGAAAACAAGAGAATTAAAGAATTTGGTAACACACTTGAAACGCATTAAAGACTTGGCAGGAAGCCATGAAAATATTTCAATGACTATATCTTGAGGAATTGATGAATTCATCTTCACACTTAGCCCTAAAAGTTGGACGCCCCTATTTTATTTATGACTTTAGGGCGTTTGGGTTCCTCAAAAGGAAGGTTTTCTATTAGTATTAGGAGGAGATAAAAAGAAAAATTAGTAATAAGTCTTTTTTTAGGAGTTGTATTTTTTTATTTTTAATATATTACTAGGGGAAAACTTGACTACTGTGTTTAATGTTCATGAAGCGCGATTTGGAAATATTTTCATGGATACAGCTGAAACGTGCACCACCAGACCAGTTCATTACATCATCTAGATAGGCCACGAGTTCAATGTTCTCCCTAATTCTAAAATCCATTAATCTACAAATGATTCGACTTTTTTCTGTCACAAGTACAGTTACTGACCTTTTTCAGGAGTGTATTATGCGACAAAATAATGTTTAATGCAATAACAAACTCTTATAGACTTACACATTGTTATTTTTTTCTTGTGATCAGCTCTCGTCATCAACACACACTACTAAAACTTCTGAGGCTTCAAAATTAGGGGAAAACCAGTTAATATTAAGGATTAAGGATTTGTAGACTATTATTAGGGGAAAACAGAACACGCTTGACCCTGCAGCATCCTATATAATTTAATCTTCTTGGCATTATCTTCGGTTGACATGTTTGGAATAAAAAAAACATCAGGAAACCGTGATGGTCAGAAATATAAAAAAACTGTAGTTATGGAATCTGAAAATATTTTATACACTCATGATGGAAGAAACATCAGGAACCAAAGTTTGACACTCATTCGGTAGAACTGTCGTATCGAAGAACATTTCAGAATAATACTTGATTGTCATTGCCTCTACTTTGTCTGTATGATAATTGATACTTTGCCCGAAAGAGTTTCTACCTTTCTAACTTGGAAACACTTGATTTGACATACAATCCAAAGCTCACTGTTAGGTTCCCCACGATCAAATGGAATAACAGTACATCACTCATCAATTAACGACTTATTAGTAGTGTGAATTTCACTGGTAAGATACCTGAAACATTTAGTCATCTAACTTCATTGCTGTTATTCCAATCTCTCATGGTTCAATTGTATCATGCATTATGCCAACTTCGAATTATGCATCTCTCATCCAATGAATTTAGTGGGAATTTATCAGCAACACTTTGTGAGAATTTCCAAGCAATGAAAATAATAGATGAAAACCCCTAGGTATGTAGGAGATGAACTTGATTCCACATAATGCCTATCGGACTAATGATCCCACCTCTCTGCGCCAGCATAAATGCTTGAGAGTTGCACATATCGTCCAGAATGATTTGGTTGCGACTTAAGCTATAGTTGTTAGAACAACAAGCAGTTGTGTCCAGATTTTTGTAGAGTCCGACAAAGCAACATTTTGGTGCTGCAAAAAGAATTCTTCCCTATGTTGCTGGAACTACAAACTTTGGTATTTGGTATTCTATAGTACCAAATTTCAGATTGGTTGGCTTTACAGATAGTGATTATGTAGGCTGCTTGGACCATCGAAAAATCACTTCTGGTAGTTGTTTCAGCTTTGGTTCTGGAGCGGTGACATGGAGTAGTTCAAAGAAGCAGGAGACAGTAGCTATGTTGACGTCTGAGGCAGAGTATACAAAAGCAAGTTTAGCAGCACGACAAGCTTTATGGCTCCGGAAACTACTTGCAGATTTTAGTTACGAGCAAAAGGAGTCTTCTGAGATTTCTTTTCTGAAAATTGCAGCAGATAAGGGTTTCCAAACTCAAAGAAAACCATTAACGCGATCCAACCAAGAATCTGAATAACAGCAGAGTCCATCAAAATTCTCAGTTTGAAAAAGGGAGATAGAGACTTTTCCATCTTCCTTTGCTCATCTGTGTAGAAACATCTCTCGTCATGGAGAGAATTTGTTGAGAATTTTGTTCTGAAATCTGAAATCACTAATATCTGATTCGGAGATAAGAGAATTAAAATCTGATTCAGAAACACTTAATGAGTCGATAGGAATCCATGAGAATTGCCTCCTCAGATTCTTTAAAAAAAATCAACGTGTACATATAATAACTACTCCATCTTTTACTAGTAATCAGAACTGTTCTGACAAATTGCCAGAACTAGATTCTATTTGTGGGATTTCAGTTATAGCTACTCCTAAAAGAAATTTATCGTGGTCAAAATTTCTTGGCCATATATTTGTTCACAATCGACGACAACATAGGCGTGTAGGCTAACTCAACATCAAGATGTGTTTTAATACAAAGGGAGTGATAATTTGGGTGTAATGTTTTACCATTAACTCTATAGTATAACGAAACAGGAGTATATTATGTTGTTGTGGAAAAAAAACAAGTTAAGCAAAAAATTTCAAATGGAAAGAGACTTAATTTCTACATAACTAGTCTTTCCACATAACTACAAATGCCTTTGATGCACTGGTTCTTAGGAAGCCCCTTAATTTCTAATTTTCTCCAACTCTGTCTCATGACATCATAACATAAACATAAAATACCCGAATTTAAATTCGCGATGAATACAATCGCTCCATCACCGGACGTGCAGGGTGATATGACCTTGGGTTGTATGTCCTTCCATGTTGAAGGGAAGTGAATGGTGTGGCTCTCCCATCCATCTTTTTTCTGAGTTTGTCCCAAAACCTGCAAGTGGATATGTCCATGTGGCCGTTTTTCATACACCACGACTCCTAGTTTAAACCTATAGATAACTCCATTGATGCGAATCCCGGGTTTGCACAAAATAGGAGAGCGAATGCTTTTAGTCACTCTCCATGACTCTTCTATGCCTAAAGTGAAAACCCTGTTTTTTGTGTAACTTTCTCCAACATATGTTGTTGTCGAAAAAACTTTGTATTTCTTTACTTCGGGCTCAAAACCTAATGAATAGCGACACAAACAAAAATCTTCATTTAGGTTGGGAAGAAATCTGACTTCTCTTGTACTGGGGTTTAAAATTGTAGCAGGTTGCACAGGTAATGATTCCCAAATTAAAACTAAATTGTTAACACAACTGAAAGGAGAATGTACATGGATATGAAAGGAGAGTTCACCAAAACTCTCAACTTGAGTTTTTTCTATCTTCCTTTTGCTGATCAGCGGTGCAATAAATATCTTTACTAGGAATCAAAACTGTTTGCTAAATTGTCAGAACTAGATTCTATTCGTGGAATTTCAGTTATAGCTACTCCTAAAAGAAATTTCAGTTTTGCACAATAGATGAGATAAATGATATATTCTTTCTGTCACAGCTAGAACTATATACATACGAGCACGATGAACAAATTGAACTAGGAACAGGTGAAGTGAACTTTTAATCATCCCAATGGTGATATATCAAAATATGCTCTTGTATCGTTCAAAACTTGGCTTTGGTGGAAAACAAAGAAAACACTTTTTTCTTTCACATAAAATCATAACACAAACATATAACACTTGACTTGATGCTCAGAAAAATTTAAGTTAGTAGTTACTGAGTTTGAAACTTGTGTTGGCTAGCTCTCCGATATTTCTTGGTTATTAAAAAAATATAATCGGAATGATAATCTGAATCGTCATGTTCTGCCACCTCATCCAGACTGATTTGGTTTCGACTTAAGCTATAGTTGTGCTACTTCAATTCCCAACTCAATGGCTCCATGAAGTCTAAAAGCAAACCTGCTTGGAATAGTTATGGCAAACAATATCCTTATCTAGCTTGGTCGGGAAGAAATCTTACTTCTTTTGTACAGGGATTGAAAATTGCAGCAGATAAGAAACTTTTCCATCAAATTTATCAGTTTGGGAAAGGGAGATGGAGACTTTTCCATCTTCCTTTGCTCAGCCGTGTAGAAAGATCTCTCATTATGGAAAAAATAGCCCTGTTGTGTTATTTATTTATTATCAATACATTGCATCATTCAGCCAAAATTCACTTTTAATGCGGAAACTACTCTGAATGTCTTTACCCATACATTGTGTGGAATGCTAGCAGCAGAGGTACATACTCATCGATTTGTTGGACAAATTATAATGGTTAAAGAGCTGACTACCACATGCTGTGCAGGATGATAAGGCCATATATGGTATAATGTTCCATATTGGGACTAAAGCAAATAATTTGACTTGTGACTAGTGAACAAACAAACAAATGGAGAGCAGTTCAATTGTATTGGGACAGTGCATTATGCCGAACCCAAAGCCCAGGTTTTGCGATACCCTTGGTTGTTGTAGTTTACACTGAAGTTAGCCACACTGTCCACATCTGTGTATGCTGTACAGATGCAATAAAACAGAACAAGCTAAATTTCAGTAGTAATTCAAATTGATGTATAGATATTTGACAAAAATACAGAACAAGCTCAAAATAAAAAAGATTTTTTTAAAAATTATCAAATCCCATAAACCTTCCTATCAATATATGAGACTCTTAACATATACTAAGTGCTACGATCTAAAGCCTCCACATAACTATAAATGCCATAGATGCTGGTCTCCTCAGGAAGCCCCTTGATTTCTAATTTTTTCCATCTCCTTCTCGTTGCAATGAGATCATAACACCAGCATAAAGCACCTGACTTAAAGTTGCGGATAAATACAATCTTCCCATCACGCTGCGATGATATAGGTCCAGGCACATTGTAAATCCATTTTGAAGGAAATCGAATCACGTGTCTCTTCCATTCTCTTTTTGGAGAGTGCTCTAATTAAATCCACAAGTCGAAGGATGTCTTTACCCTGTGATGATCCACAACTGCTAATTTTCCTTTCACCTCTATCAACTGGTAAGCGCACACCCAGTAAGATTCATTCCACAATGTAATAATTTCGAGTTTTTCAAATTTAACATCAAATGCTGCTATAGCACATTTGTGAGACCTAACAAACTAATAGATAACTCCATTAATGCAAATACTAGGCTTACCATATGGACTATGCTCACCATATGGAAGAGAAGGGAAAATGCTTCAAGTCTCTCTCCACGATTCATCTATGCCTAAAGTTAAAACTCATTGTTTCATGTACCCTCTTTGTATTTTGTATTAATTTGTAAAACTCATAGGCATGGAATCTCTCAGTTTGAAAAGAAGTGGCAGAGAAATTTCCATCTTCCTGTTGCTCAGCTGCATAAAAAGTTTTACTTTCATTGAGAAAAAACTTTGTTCCGCTGGAACAACATCTATGCATATCCACAAAATTTGATTCGAATACAAGAGAATTACATAATCTGGAAAAGCACTTGAAACGCATTAACGATTTAACAGGAAGTCATGAGAATATTTCAAACATTATTTCATTAGGAATTGAGAATTGTCTTCTTCCGAATTTGGTCTTCATCTTCTCCATAGTTTTTAATGTTTTCAGAAACTCTCTTATTGCCTCTCCATACTTTTATTTCTTAGTGCTGTGCAGGATGATATGGCCAAATACGGTATTATTGACCATATCAGATATGATTTGATATGATTCCAAATCATATCTGATATGATTCTAAAATATCCGGGACAATATTCTAATTTAGCTAAGCACAATCACACCATTGATATTGTGCAAGATATGATATGATATTGTGCTAGAATCATGCTTGTACCTTTGAATATAAATAATGGATAGTTTATCAATTGTAAAGACAAGAAATACAGAATAGTTTTCAACTCTTTTTTGTCTCTGATTTCTCAATTGTTATCAGGTATATCGTTCCATGTGGGGGCTAAAGCAAATAACTTGACTCGTGACTAGCTAGTGAACGAACAAACAAACGGAGACCAGTTCAATTGTATCATGCATATATGTCAAACCCGAAGCTCAGGTTTTGCGATACACTTGGTTGTTGTTGTTGAGAGTGACTTTAACTAAATTTCAGTAGTAATTCGTATTGATATATAGATATTTTGACAAAAAAACAGAACAAGCTAAAAATATAAAGAATTTATTTAAATTTAACAAATCCCACAAACCAAAACTCACAATCAAATAGTATCATCTATGAGACTCTTAACATAACTAAAGTCTCCACATAACTATAAATGCCATAGATGCGGGTCTCCTCAGGAATCCCTATGATTTCTATTTTTCTCCATATCCTTCTCGTTGCATTGAGATCATAACACCAGCATAAAGCATTTGAGTTAAAGTTGCGGATGAGTTCAATCTTTCCATCACGAGACATGCAGAATGCTATAGGTCCAGGCACTTTGTAATTCCATTTTGAAGGAAATTGAATGACATGTCTCTTCCATTCTCCTTTTAGAGAATGCTCTAAAATCCACAAGTCAAAGGAGTTCTTTACCATGTGACGACAATCCACTACTGCTAATTTACCCTTCACTTCTATCAGGTGGTAATAGTAGAGCCAGGTAGATTCATTCCACAATCTAATAATTTCAAAACTTTCAGATTTAACATCAACTGCTGCAATAGCAGATTTGTGAGCACTTTCAAACAGCTGATAGATAATTCCGCTAATGCAAACACCAGGCTTACCATATAGAATAGAAGGGAAAATGCTTTGAGTCTGTCTCCACGATTTATCTATGCCTAAAGTTAAAACCCATTGTTGTCTGTATCCACTTAGCTTATCCGATAAAAACACTTTGTACTTATTCTCTTGTGGCTCAAAACCTATTAAATAGTTTCCACAAGAAGTACCTTTATTTGGGCGCGGAAGACATCTAACTTCTCTTGTACCAGGATTGAAAATTACAGCAGATCGCACAGTAGATGGTTGCCAAACACAAAATAAACCATTAGCGCAATTCATACGAGATTTATTTGTAGGTTCAATAAATCTCTCAGGTAATTGAAAAGGGGAGGCGGACATATTTCCACCTTTCTCTTGCTCAACCGAGTAAAAACCTTTCCTTTCATGGAGAAACAACTTTGTTCCAGGACGGGTCATAGAATGACATCTATGCATATCCACAAAATATGATTCGAATACAAGAGAATTACATAATCTGGAAACGCACTTGAAACGCATTAACGATTTAACAGGAAGCCATGAGAATATTTCAAACATTATTTCATCAGGAATTGAGACTTTTCTTTTTCCAAATTTCTTCATCTTCGTCTCCATAGTTGATTGAAGGCTGCGGCGCAAGTTATCAATGCTTTCAGAAACCCTGTTTTTGGTTTCTTTGTAACTAGACTAGAACTACAACTAGGAAACTAAAAAACAGAAAACCTTTTTTTTTTCCATAGTTAAAATTGTCTTACCATATAATTTTCCGTCAAAAAGTTTATAAATTTTTATGCAACTACTTTAAAAATGTTGAGTAGGTCCCTTTTTTTTTTATTTAAAACAAAACTAAACCAATTGAGTTGATTACTTAAAATAGGGAAAGGGTTATATACTGTAACATCCGGCAATATGAAATAATTGAAGAGGCCTAGAATTGGAAATTTTCATTTTTTGAAAGAATTCAAAAATCTGGAAAAAAAAATTTGGCTAAGTATGGAAAATGTGAATTTTTGGCCAACTTTGAACAGCCATAAATTCTAGCTCAGGATGAGTTAGGTGGAGTTCCGGTTATGGTTGTAAAGTACATGGAACGATCTTTCCAACGCCACTGAGTTTGCTCGATTCCGAGTTCGTATGAGTGAGATATGCCCTTTGAAAGTTGGGCAGTTGACAAGGAAATCCGTCCGGGAATCATTAAGGGCA
>JAJOOH010012963.1:0-23254 GCA_029582605.1 Solanum gracilifrons
AATATTTAATAAATAGCCTAAAAATAATGTTTATCATAATTACACATTTATTTCTTTGAATTAGTGAATTTTATAATTTTGTATAATTAGTTCTCTATTTTAAGTAATGAATAAGTCTTGATAATTATTTTGTCTTGTTTAAATTAAGAAGCTCAAATAATTAATCAATAATTATTCATCTTATTTTAATTTTGGCCGAATTAGTTATTTGATTCAACTTGGTCATATATAAATCTAATTTGATTAGAATAGAAAGTAAAGTGGCCAAATTTTAAATATAATGGGCCCTCCGTTTAATTCTTGCACATCTGCAAATATTCATATAATTGCATACTCTCCCACGTTCCTTTCTTTTTATTCTTTTCCAACCAAAGACAAGCTCCTCTCCCCTTTCTTCTTCCTCCAAAATGGAAAAGTCAATACCAAGAACCCTAATTTCTTCACCATTGGAAGTGTCTCCCTCTAAATTTCAATTATTGTAGACTTTGGGTTAGATTTGTTGACTTTGGCTTAGATAAAATCTCACCCAAATCTAATCTGAATAGGAAGATATCAAATCGAATCCGGATTTTTGGGGGCATGTTCTTCTGTTACTCGTTTTCTCCTCCATTATTTTCAATCAATCTCTCATCTCCCGCTCAAACGACTATTTGATTTCAAGCCTTTATTTTTGCTATAAATACATGGTATTGGTGCCATTTAGGGAGAGATAGAGGAAAATCACAGTGATATAGGTTCATAAGAAGAATTTTGATTTTTATAGTTGCTAAGTTAAGAATTTCGAATCTCGAGTTTTCGTCTTAAGCTCCTTGTTCTTTCTCATCGGAAGCTTTCGTCGGAGTTCTTTTCACGCGGTGGTGAAATAGTTCGTTTCAACTCGTCGTCTCAAGTTCGCTGCCCATAACCAGGTAATCTGCTTCCGCTATCTCTTTAAATTCCTGATTTTGCTTTGTGTTCGTTTTAAGTATTTTAGTTGTTTGGATTTAGTCACTGCTTAACATGTAGATTGATGGGTAAATGCCATATAGCTTCTTTTTTTTAGGCTTTTTCAGCTCATATTTATTTCGTGTTGTTTGTTAGAATGCAGCTTTTGAGTACTGCATTCTTAGTTTCGTTTCATGCATTCTGTTTGCTCAAGGTGTTTCTAGATTTTTATGAACTTGTTGATACCTCGTAAATGTTGAGACAATTTTTTGAAAATATTTTGGCTAAACTTTGAACTTATGGACTCCTTCTCAATTCTATTTGTTTGAATCAGTAGACCTTTAAACTCATGTTTGCTCCCTTCCTTGTGAGTCCTCTGTTCTGTGGATAACATGATTTTTGTTATTCTATTACATTGCTTTAGATTCATACATGCATTTGACTACATTACTTTATTATCATTATTTTTCTTTTGACAAAAAAGTAAAAAGTAAAGTTAAGTGTCAATCATTGGTAGTGAGAAATAACATTTGTATTGTTTTGTCTGCTACTGCCAAAGGGTGTTCTTCCATGATATGTGTTAATTGTCAAGATAATAGTTTAGTCACATGATTTTAAGTGTTACTTGTATAACAATGAGAGTTTAGGAGTTAAGAAATTTAATTAATTTAAATAAGAATTAGCGTAATTGTGAAGTCGGCTATAATAATTCTTATTATTTTTTACTATTTTTTTTTTTAAACATTACTTCTTAAATTGATAGCTTAGTCATTGTTGGGTTCCATTTATTTGCTTAGAAAGACTTGCATTTTTTTTTCTTTATTTATTTGCATTTTTGAGTCTAGCATGCCACTAACCATTTAGTTGAAGATTGAAATTTAATATGTCATATGTTCAACTTTCCTTGAATTTTAATTCTACCATAAGTTAAGTATTAATTTTTCTTCCATGTTTACCTTGCATGAACCCCTCCTTGGTTTGAGTCCATTCGACTCCCTTCTATCTCTTCCCTTTGCATTTCGGATGTGTTATGGAGTCCTGAACTCAGCACTATCGAGTTGAACTCATCATTTCAAGAAATTGAAAGCTGAAATAGGTCTCAAAAAGCAAAAAAATGGGTTGTATACATTCGATATACATTGATATACATCAGGGGTATACAAAAACGAGAATTGAGCCAAAAGCCCAAATCAGCAACGAGTTTGACCCAAAAAAGGGCCCAAATTTATCTTCTTCTTTATTCTCCTAGATTATTTAATTGTGATTACTTATTGTTATTTTTTTTTATTATCTCTAACTTTAAATAACTTATTGAACTCCCCAAAGGATGAACTATTTTCTTTGTGTTGGTTTACTTTAATAAATTTTATTTTATCAACTCTTGCACCCTTATTTACTTATTCAAATATTTTCTATTCAAAACTTTCACTTACTTTTAACTAGTTTAAACTGATTTCTTGGTTTATCGACTAAATTAGTTCAAATTATTATGAGTCAAATAAATTTTAATTAATCTAGTTTGTTAAAATTTTAATCACTTGCATTCAATTCAAATGTTTCATTTAGGTCCCTTTTCCTATAAACTAAAATAAAATGTGTCGTTTATTTTAATCTATTTTCTCAAGTTAATCAAACATTGTAAATAAATATTATTATTTATATATATATATATTGAATCATTTCCCTAAAAAAAAATAGTCCAAAAAATATTTAACCTAAGTCATAGGATAACCGCGTGTTAGCGGGCGCTTCAAATGTCTTAAAAACCTTCTTGAAGTGTAAATAAGAACCTCATACTCATTTTCTCTAAATTTTTAAGGACTTAATCTGTTAGAGTCTTTTCAAATTAAGTTTTCTTAATTTCTTTAAAAAATTAAGTGGCGACTCTTTCTAAGTATTTTTCTCAAATTATTTTATACTTAGAAAATTTCAAAAAGTGATTTTTCTAAATGTTAATAAAATTACAACATAACAGATATGACGACTCTGCTGGGGATTTAATAGGTTCTAACCATAACAGACTTAGGTTAATTATTAAGGCTTTTAACATATGCTTACATGTTTGCTTATTTTACATGCCTAATGCTTTATTTTTCATGCTTATGTGATATAAACTGCTTATTTGTTATTGTTTTTCATAAATTGTATATTTGTTACTGCATTATAAACTGTCATTCCGTTCATACTTCCTCCAATTCTGGAAGATTCACACAATCACACGAACACGCGAGGTGTGTTTTGTGCACCCGCAAATTTCTTTCAAAATGCCAAAAAAATTGGGAGAGTTGGCATATGCGCGGGGTGTCCGGATCTTTTTCCGTGTGACTGGGTAGCCTCCTCACTCAAGGTGTCTGCTCGGGAACCTTGTGTCTAGTAAGCCAAATCTTAGAAAACATAAGATAGAACTAAGCCACCCCTCAATTTAAGTCATGCATGCATATCCCTTAGGCGGATTGATCCCGGGTATCGATTCCACATTTAAGAAATCCACCCTTATGTCGACGGGTTTCACAACTCAACGACCAACAAACAAATTTTGTGCAATGTGATAATGATAGACGAATCCAAGCCTAATTTTGACATAGTGAGTTTGAAAATTATGTGTTTATTCTTGTTATTTTTTTTAAAAATAAATTTTATAGGATGAATTCAATCCCCCAAGTGCCAAAAATTAGGATGGTCGAGAATTTCCCGTGCAAATTAAAGACCTGGTGGGAAAATTTCACTCCAAGTGTAAAACTAGCAATTGCAAGAAGGTTGGGGTACCTCACTATGCTATTCAAGGTTAATTCGGACAAGCATGTGATTAAAGCGTTGATTCAGTTTTGGGATCCAGACCGTGTTGTGTTCGCGTTCAAAGACTTTGAACTAATACCTACATTGGAGGAAATCTTCTATTTCACCAGTTTGAAGTATCGAGGAAGAGGTCAAATTATTCCACACAGTCAATTAGGGAAGAAATTTCTTCGCTACTTAGGACTGAAAAATGAAAAGAAACTTCGATGCTTCGAACATAATTGGGTTTCTCTGGATTACTTATATGAAAGGTATGGACGCTTGGACAGTTACAAAGTGTTCAAAAAAGAATTCTCTTGCACTTATGTTTATTGGCAAGCCAGACGTCCTATCACATTTAATGTGGTTTTACTAAGGACTTTAGTGTTTTCAAGAGAACATGGTCATATTAGCACCTGCATATGTTATGTGGGTCGTGTACTTTTTGAAGGTGTTAATGGCGAAGAACTCACTCTAGTTTCCATGATTTTAGCAGAAATATTTTGAGCTTTTGGGAAATGTAAAAGAGGGGAAGCAAACTTCTTTGAATGTTGCAATCTTATTTTACAAATGAGGGCAATGGAACATTTTCACCAGCGCAAAAATATGGATGGCATATGCTTTAGTAATGCAAATCATATTGACAGTTTTTACGGCAGAACGAGAAAGTTTGTGTCTTCGGTTGGTACTGATGACTGGTATGAATATCTGGCCTCCCGCACCAGTAACCAAATTCAGTGGAAATATACATTACTCTCACGTTCCCCGGCCTATATAAGATGCAAGAGGTTATACTATATCGAGCTTATTGGGTTGAAAGGTCTCCAGCCATATGCTCCGGTGTGCGTGCTTCAACAGTTTGGTCAAGCACAAGTAATTCCTCTTCGAGCAAACATGAGAGTTTCTGAAATTTCCTTCGGACCAAACTTTGAAATCCCTCGATCTAGAAAGATTCTTCATGAATGGGATAATATTCTCACGATAGATATAGGAATTGGGCTAGAGAGAGAAATTCCAGAATATCAATTTTGGCTTCGAAAAGATCGCAATAACATGAGTCCAGAAGGCGAACAAGATTTTGATGATATTGGGACGACGATCTGAATAAGACATTCTGATCTTGGAACCAAAGTGGTCACTCCAAAAATGTGGGCTCAAATGAAAATTATAATGCAATATTTGGACAATGCGGGAGCAGGACCTAGAAACGTGAGAGCGTCATTTTTGCTTTCTCCACCAGCGTGATTGATAACAAATTTAGGCCGAGTCTTAGATTTGTCTTTATATTGTGTCATCTTTGTTTTACTCGAAAAATAAAATAAAATAAAAGAAAAATAAATAAGCTTCGAAAAATCAACTAAACTTATAGTTCGAAAAGAAATCGATTTTCCAGAAGAAACAGAGTCGCCACTTAATTTTTAGTAATAAATCAAGAAAAAAACTAAGGTTTTCAAAAGACTCAAATAGATAAAATCAATTGAAAATAAAAGGGTTCAAAGTTCAATGTACATTTCGTGAAGGTGTTAGGCCCTCGGAATGTCCGTTAACTTGCGGTTGATCGGTGATTTGACTAAAAATGACTTCGACTAATTTTTAAAATTTTTAACTAAGTAAAGAACTCATTTATTCCTCATTTATTTATTTAATTTTTGTTTTTATTTTTTAATTAATTGTTTTTTCAAGGGGAAATAAACTAAATGAGGATTTTTCTAAAGGGAAATAATTGAAGTATTGACAAGACTAATATTAAAATAAGAACTAAGTAATAAAATATATATATATATATATATATATATATATACTTTAATTTGAAAATAAAATAAAATAAAATGACCATCCTTGGGAATTTAATCAAATTAAACCATAAGATAATTAAAGTGTTAGTCAAATACAATAAAATAAATAAGAGAGGGAAATGAAATAATCAAATTTGGGCCTATTATTGCCCAGAAACATTGGGCCAAAGATATTGATTTTTGGACTTTAAATAAATTCCCTTTTTGTATACACGAGTTGTATATCAGTGCATATAACTAGTATATCGTCCCCGTTTCCTGCATCTTGGGCTGTATACCGAGTGTATATAACCCGCTTCAACTTCCAGCACCTGTATTTCGAATTTATACCAAGTATTTCCACATTCGACCTATATATCAATGCATATTCTGCGTATACTTTGCATATTCCTCTGTATATAACGTGTAAACAGCCTGTTTTTTGGACTTTCGGGGCCTCTTTCAGCTTCTTTTTCACCGAATATATGAGGGTGACTTGAAACGACTCAAGGATACGCAAGAGTGGAGTCCAAAGTGAACTCGGATTGGTATCACATGCAATGATAACAAAATGAAAGATTAGCACTTGGGAGCATGCAAATTATTTTAAGTTTAAAATTAACCTTATGTTTTGCAAAAAAGAACAAATAAGAAACGGTAAGTCATCAGAGGAGACAATAGCTACCACATGAGGAAAACAACTATAAGCAGCTATGAACTTATACTCAAATTCAAACATTATGTCTAACACGTTATTACTTCATTATTAAAGATGACCAACATGTAATACTATCAAAGAATGGACCACTACAAGTGCTTTAGAAATAGAAATAATTTCATTGACTCTTGGCCTTTCTTAAAGAGAGCATACAGTTAAATGCAAAAGACTTTGGGATATAAGCCATAATTTTTCTAAAATAAGATTCTGTCAGCATAAGTTATTATGATTGGAGAAAGAAAAATAGTTCATGCTTTTGTCAATACATATAGGAACAAGACCCCACCACTATATCATGGAAAGGTTTCAACTCAGACCAAATAAGAAATTTTGACTAAAGGCATAAGTATGTCTAACTCTCACGTAGATAGAAAGCAAAATTTCAGATTTAGAAGAGTCGAAACAATCAACTAAGAATCCCAAAACAACAAGTATAAAGACACTAAAATGACCTCAGGATATAGACGTTTTGATTCTTTCATCCAACTTGTGGTGGAGGAACGAACAATTCAGCGCAGAATGCCAAACACTAACTCAAAACTCATGGCTTATAGAAATCGATTAAGACAAATAGGATAATTTTAAACTAGACAGAACATTTCGGGAAGTCAAAGAGAACAATAACAAGCTGCCAAACCGCAACATTCATTCTACCCACATTGGTTAATTTCAACTAAACCACAACCAACTCAAGCAAAATGCACAACATACTCAAATTTAGACCAAATGAGCTTGAGAATGGCCTAAACCTTAGCTCGACTCAAAGTGGAGGAAAGAATAACATAAAGATACCACAAGAACCCGTCACTCTAGCTAGCCACTACAACTCTTATGTCTATCAAAAAACAGATATGCGACAGTAGCCGACTATTCAAAACATGATTCGAATAGAAAATCGTAAGCAGTCAACTCAAATATAAAGCTAACAAAAGAAAAGGAAATTTTAGCTAAGCCTCTAAAACTGGACTACTAAATCAGCCAAGAACACACACATTATACTAATATCACCATCCAACTAACATTTGACAAACAAAATAGCCAGTGAATACATGTTTTCAATACCGAAAATATCAGCTCAAAAAAGGAAAAAAAGGGGCGAAGAGAGTGCTATCGAGAAAGACATATTACCTTCTTTTGGACAGCGATACTAGGATGAAAATGAGCTTGGAGAGCACGACTTCCAATGACTGTGAGAGATTTCGATGAACGGTAAAATGTAGTGTTCGATGAAAGGAAAATAGAACTTTAACACTCTCTGTAATATTTCTGGGCTTTTTGGGTCTATCTCTTGCCTCAAAGGAACCTCTGTATTTCAACGGATCCTTTCCTTTGTATCAGCTCAAAAAAAGGAATTTCCCCTTGTCTTTCGCCCTGTCTTTCCCCTTGTCCTTCCAGTGAACAAGAACAAATATATATAGAAGGGAATTATTAGGGTTTCAAGTTTGAGAGGGAAGAGGCTGAAATTCAGATAGCAACAATGACCATTTCAAAATTCAAATTCCGAAAATCCTTTCACCAATTTAGGGAGACAACCATTTCTTGCAATTTCGCCCAATTCCGAAAGAGGAAAGGGGATAAAAATGTGCTGCCTTTTGCTGCTACCATATTAAATGCGGATAGGGACGTGAGGAAAAAGAAGAGTGTGCTGGAGTCGGGTGGGTGTTGTACTGTTTCTAGCATTTGTTGCTATTGTTAGGGTCATTTGTTGTTGCTGTTTGACGCTTATGGGTCTCTTTTTGAAGGGGGAAAAAATGGAAGTGGGTTGGGTCAGAGGGAGATAGGAGTGGGTCGGCTGGAAATTATTGAAAAGAGGCTACTGATTTGGGTATGAGCCTGATTGGAAAGCTTTTGAGGCTTGAGTATTTGGAGAAAGAGTTGGGCATGGGAGGTTGGCCCGTTTAGGCTGGCAATTGGAAAAGAAAAACTGGAATTGGAGGAATGGGAAGAAGGCCCAAAATTTGGTCACTTTAAAATTGAATTGGATTTAAACTATATCCAAATGTAGTCGAACTTAGTTGATTAGGATAAGTTCGACTAGTAATTAAATAAGATGAATTAATTAACAAGCTTCTTAATTCTAACGAAAAAAATAATTGACTCAATCATAAACTATTAACTCATGAATATAAACTATTAAATAATTAAACTAATTAACAAAATGTTTAGTTTAACAAAACCTTTTTGAGACGATTTTTGAATATATATAAAAAATAAAAAATATACACATAATTATGTAAAGCATATATATTAATTACAAATTATAAAAAGTGACAAAACTATTTTAAAAATTAACTTGAAAATATTTTGAATTTTATAAAACTAATTATTTCAAATCGTTTGAAATTGAAGAAACTTGATGATTAATCTATATTGTAGAGGTCCAAAATTGGATGTCAACAACTGTCTCTCGTTTTACTTGGATTGATGAAAGAAATTCGAGGTAAATGAAATTGACTAATTCAATTTTGAACGACCAGATCTTCATCCTTTTAGAAAAAGTTTTTGGTGTTGACACCCAATTTTGACCCTCCCCGATAAGAATTAATCATCGAGCTTCCTAAATTCCAAACGATTTGAAATAATTGGTTTTTATAAAGTTTAAAATATTTTTCAAAGTTACTTTTAATTAATTTTATTATATTTATAATTTTTAAACAATATATATTTATATATATATATATATGTATATATATATATATATTATCATTATGTATATAATTAATACATTTTATGATTATTCGAAAATCGTCTCAAAAAGATTTTGTTTTAATTGAATATTTTGTTAATTAGTTCAGTTATATAATAGTTTATATTTTAAAGTATTAGTTTATAATTAAGTTAATTATTTTATTTTGTCAAGATTAAGAAGCTTGTTAATTAATTAATATTACATCATCTTATTTGAATTTTAGCCAAATTCAAAATGACTATTTTCTTAATTCAATTACTATGATGTAAATCTATGTGGCCATTCCTAATCTAACCCCCTTTTCTTACTTCACCTTTAACTCTTTATAAGAAGCCCAAAATTCCAGCAAATGGCCCAAACTTTGAAGCCCAATTCCCTAACACTTTATCAGCTCAGCAACCCAACTCCCTCAATTCCAATTTTTCTCCAATTGCCAACCCAAACCCATCAACAACAATACAATACAATCAACAGTAATACATTTACCCCCACCCCTGTACATTCTTCTTCTTCTTTCACGCAGAAATGCGATCCAACTAGCGAACCCAGACGCGCACCAGTCCAGAATCGCGACCCGAATGAGCCCAGATCGCGCGTCTCCCCCTTATCCACTCGTACAAATTCGTTCCGAGAATCTTCCAGGTGGAGCCATCTCCGCGTTTCAAGCGTCCTTGCTCCAAGATCAAGCGGTTCAATTCATTTTTCCGTTCGAATTTGTTGAGGTTTGGGAATAATTCGAAGAATATTCCTTATCCTTTGAGGTTTGAATTTTGAATTTCAATTCCATTTCCCCCCTTTTCAATTCCAATTTTCCCTCTATATAAACCCTCTCCTTCTTCATTGTTGGGAGGTTGGAAAAATAGAGGTGAGAAAAGGAGAGGAGGGAGAGGGTTTGGAACACAGATTTTCGACTTAAGAAACACAATTTTTCCATTCAAGAAATAGCGAAGGAAATAGCTTAAGCTTTAGAGGTTAGAGACAGCCATATTGAGGCAAAAATTGAGGCGTTTGAGTCATTCGTTCTTGAGTATAGATTTTGGTCTCCTTTCCGTTTATTGTTCAACAGAAGCTCACCGGAATCCGGTGAAGCTCGGTTTGTGGTGAAGTCATTGTTCTTCAGTTCGTTGTCTCATTTCGCTGCTCCGGAAAAGGTAAAATCCCTCTCATCTCAATTTCTTCTAGTTTAACACGCTTAGTCTCTTTCTTTTTTTAGATGATTTAGGTATGGTTATTTTTCTTTTCTTCTAACGTCATGCCTCTGTTAGCAACACTACAAATCTAAAATATCATCAAATTAAATGTCAGATTGTTTATTTAGTGTGAAACTGCTAAAATAAGTTGAAATATTTACTTTTTAATGGAAGAAATCAGATGTGCTGATTGTGTTCTTTTATTTTTTTCTTCTTAAGTTTGATTTCTCGTTGTGAGTTGTTTTGATCCGTTCTAGGTTCTGTCAAGGGTCATTTACGGTGTATTTTAAGAGTGACATGATTTAGATATGAATTTGATAGTTTGTTCGTGAAAGTTCATGGAATCCAAACCTGAAAATGATCTCTTAGATAATATTTCATTAGTTTTTCTATTAAAATGGTCTCAACTATAAAGTAGTTCACTTTTGCAATTCAAGATAAATTAAAATATTTTAGCCAAATAATTAATTGCCGGGTAACCGCGCGTTAGCGGGCATTTTGGGTGCTTTAAATCCCTTCTCGAAATGCTAATAAGAACCCCCGAACCCCTTTTAAGTATTTTCAATTGATTCCTTGTTTTAATCTATTGAAAATCAGTTTTCTTGATTTTCCTTAAAAATTAAGTGGCGACTCTTAAACCAGTCAAAATAATATTTTTTCTAATAAAACATTTGGTACGGACTTTAAGAATTATGGCCGGACCCCCAAAAATGGGTTTACTACGTATCTCAGGCTATAGGAGAATTCAGGCCACTTGTAGTTCGATACACTTGATTTTTACGCACGATTTTGAAAGAATTCAAAAGTCATCCAGATACCGAATTATGGAGGGATCGGAATGCTCGAGAATAAGATCTAAGAGGGAATGTCGGAGTACAGTCGAGTTTTCAACATTGATCCCGCCTATATATCCCCAACTTAGGGAATCAGACTGCTTGTAGTTCGACTCTATCGGTTGAAAAAAGAAATCTCTTATGATAAGATATCCTTCTGTTGGAAGGAGTGACAAAATAAGTCGAGTATGAAAAAGAGGCTTGCAACCTCTTAGCCATGAATGTGGAGATCTTTACATCCATAAGCAAGAACTTACACAGACATAATTTCCAATGCTCTTGGTGTATTGTCAGTGAGATTGAAAGGATGCCTCTGGTGAAAACTAGCACTTTCTGGATGCGAAACTGAGACCGGTAAACCTAAAGAAAACCCACATGCCTTCTAATAGGGGTGTGGTTTGATTGTGGTGGAAGTCGCTCCTTAGCTCGTGTCCTTAAGAGTTTGATACTCCTTTTCGGATTATGTCCCAGTTCGCTGCTAAGAAAAAATTCCACATTGTACTGCATCCTTTTTTATGTCGTTCGCACATGTGGTTCGTTTGAAAATTCATCCTTTTGAATGCTCTCGATAAAAACTGAGATAAAACTCATTAGCATAAAATGTAATTCAAATGGGGAGATAACGTCTTTTACCGTGTTGACACTTAATTTCTCCCCTTGGACATTTGAAGCCAGCTTCCTTTAGTTTGACGTAAAGCTTGAATCTCATATTTGCAATATAATTCTTTAATATACTCTTCTTTTGATATCAAAGTAATAAAATAGGTTGGTGTATTAGGTTGATGGCCCTCTTGATGACTTTCTTGCAAATGAAAATAATGATGATGATTCTTCATTGGTAAGATAACGACATTAATAGGTGACGTTGACCCATTGGTAGGATAATGCTTCTACATGATAGGATTATGATGATGCTCCATCGATAGGATGATAATGTTGATGCTCCATCAATAGGATAATGATATTCATGCTCCATTGATAGGATAATGATTGTTCATTGATAGGATGATGATAGTGGTAGGATTATGAGGCTACTCCATCGACAAGATGATGCTACGCCATCGATATGATGATGATATTGATGCTCCATTGGTAAAATAACGATGCCTAATTGATAGGATGACGATAATCCATTAGTAGAGTGATGTTGATCCATCGGTAGGATGATGGTACTTCATCGATAGGACGATAATGCTCCATCGATAAAATGATGATTGACAATGATCCATGGATAGGATAATATTGATGAAGATCCATTGGTAGGATGATGATAATAAAGATCCGTCAGTAGGATGACGATGATGATGAGGATGAGGATGACGATGATGATGACGATAATGATGATGATGATGATGATGACGATGATGACGACGATGATGATGACGATGATGATGACGATGATGATGACGATGACGATGATGACGATGATGATGATGATGACGATGATGATGACGATGACGACGACGACGATGATGATGATGATGACGACGACGACGACGATCCGTCGGTAGGATAATGATGATCCATTGGTAGGATAATGATGATGATCCATTGGTAGGATAATGCTCATCCATTGGTAGGATAATGATAATGAACATCCGTCAGTAGGATGATGTTGATAAAGATGAAGATCCGTCAGTAGGATAATTTTGATCCATTGGTAGGATGACGATAATGACATGATGATGATGTTGCTCCATCGATAGGATGATGATGATGCTCCATTGATAGGATGATTAACAATGATCCACTGATATGATAATATTGATGAAAATCCATTGGTAGGATAATGATAATAAAGACTCGTCGTGATGATGATGATAAAGATCCGTCAATATGACAATGTCGATCCATTGGTAGGATAATGATGAAGATGATACCGAAGATCCGTCAGTAGGATGATGATATGACGATGATATCCCTCTAGGTGATGATATTATCTCATTAGATAATACTTTAGGAATGTCCATCCGGGTGGTAAAAACGACGTCCCTCAGGGTAGTTCACATTACCGCGTCTGATATCAACGAGATTTGTGAATATTCTTCAAACGTTCTTGATGCTAAGAAATGTAATCTCGTGTCATCGAAGATGCTTGTATATGTTGAGAGTGATGCTTTCACTTGTTCCCATTTCGAACATTTTATTTTCGTTGTGACTTAATTTTATAGGGAATTTTAACGAGGTGTTGCTCGTATTCTGAACTCTTTCTTTTTCTTCTGAAAAACTTCAATGACTTTCCTGCATCCATAGAAAAGTTGTCAATGTTGGGGAGCTCCTCGCCTTTTTAACTTCTCCATATTCGTTGAATAGAGAAATATTATGAACTTAAGGCAATCTTATAGACCTGCATCCATAGAAAAATTGTTAGTTTTTAAAACAAATTGATCTGTGTTGCCTTCTTCAATCGCTTGCTCCTTGTCTTGCTATATTCAGTCGATCGCTCTGATCTCTTGCTTCTCGATAGACAAAACAAAACATTTTATGCAAAAATATCTGAATTGAAAAAGGTCACTGTCAAGTGTCATGTCATATCAAGCTTAAATGAACATCCTTGGTTCGAAACTTTGGTGTGTCCGATAGCTTGCTCTGGAGAATTCAAAATACCTTAAAGCTTGGGAAATTTCTGACATGGTTCTCCCAAAATCTACTATATTCGAGAAGTTTTGTAGTTGACTGTGAAATCCAACGAAGCGGGAGATTGTTGAAGTTGACTATGAACTTTAACGAGGCCATAGATCATTTGAAGTTAGTTTTAAACTTTTAATCATGCTCGAAATATTCATAGTGGACCACAAACTTCTAGTGATGTTTGAACAAATTTTTAGGCCATCCTAAAAATTTGTGTCCAGTTAGATGTCTTGGAATATCTAGAACTGTTGATATATGACTTGTAGAATTTTTTAGACCCTCTCAAATATTCTGTCCTAGATGCAACTCCGAATTTATCTTCAGTCTCGACTTATTGGGGAGATCTTCTTCTCGAGAATTTTTGAGTCCCTCTAAAAAATTCTATCCAGTTTCTATTGTAAAGGAAAATAGAACTCTTACGGGAGATATGACCGAACCCTAGTGGCGCCTACGTATCCCGTTGAGGCAGAAATCAGGTCAAACGTAGTTCCCCCTTTTGAGGATTAACAGAAATAAGAAATTTAAACAAGGAACCGACCGAGGCCGACATAGGCCGCCTACATATCTTATTCTTGAGAATTCAGGTCGAACGTAGTTCAAATACAAAGAGATATTAAAAGGGATAAAAAGGTATGACCGAGGTTGACATAGGCCGCCTACGTATCTCATTCTTGAGAATTCAGGTTAGACATAGTTCATTACAAAGGGATAAATTCTAAGCATAAATGATTACAAACAAATAAAGGAGCATTACAAGGAAAAGATATAAATCGAGTCTTCAAATATGTTATCTTTTGACACCATTTGAGTAGATCGATAACTTGTGAGATCCAATGTTCACGCTCAACCATGTGATGTCATCAAACAAATGTATCGATTTGTTCTCCAAGCAAATTGATGAGTTCTCTTTTTTGTGTTTTTGTCAGATAGGCACCAATTTTGATTTCTTTGATGCGTTCATCATTTTCTCGATTCACTATTCTGATCTCTTCTATATTCGGCTTATCGTGACTTTCGAACTGTCTGAACTCCTCAACCAGGTGTTCGGGTACCATAATCTTCTCATTCCAGTCCTCAAATTCCTCCGCATCTACCATATTTTGTTCATTCAGCTTGTGACATGACATGATATTGACAGATTTGAAAATATTTTCATTAAAATCATAGACAGATCTTGTTAGATAAATATAAAGCAAGTTAAGCGAATCTTCGCAATAAGGGGAGTTTTTTATTTGAAATAAGAAAATAAGAAATTTGGCCATGACGATAAATCATTTTGCCTTTTTCAAAATATTAGAAAGGATATTAAAACATAGTGATGCAAAAATAGAGTAAAGGATGGGTCTCGAGCCTCATTCGAAGCAACATCAATTTTTAGAAATAACATATAAAATTGTCTATGTCTACCAAGATGAGCGAGGAGTCAAGAGCGGAGCGGATGTCCAGTTAGGCATTTGCTCCTTGGCTCGTTGTCTAGTATGGCTGGTGTCTCAATCATCTCTTCAAGCCCAATATCACCTTCTTTGAACCAATTTTTGATTCCTTCCCCTAGACCATTTTGCATTGGAAAAGACTGACATAAGTGAGACAATGATTTTGGAAAAGCTTGATCGATCTTCTTCTTGTTTTGACCGTCTTTTGGCACCAACGTGAAAAATTGATAAGGTGTCATGATCACTAATTTGGATTTCTCTGTTTTGATTGGAGGGACTACAACTTTCTCAAGCTTTTCAAGGTTGGCAGAAATTATGACTTTCTCCACATTTAAATCTTCTTCGACTTCAACCATATTAATAGTCATCCCTCCATGTTTTGGCATGGGGTTACTATTGACATTAGGAGTGGTAGTCTCAAGAGTGACGACCTTTTGATCTATCAAGTCTTGAATTTTATGCTTCAAGTTGATACAATCCTCAGTAATATGCCCAACACCTCTTGAATGGTAAGCACAGTGAAGATCGGGTCTATAAAGCTTGGAGTTGACATTAATATTTTTTGGATCAATTGTCTGTAGCAAGCCAGCTAATTTCAGTCTCTCAAAAAGTTGTGTTCGGCTTTCAACCAAAGGAGTAAAGACTCTAGAAGGTTTCTTCTCACGATTTGGGCGATGAGGATAGTAATTATTTCTTGGATGTGAAGGTATTTGACGATAGTTTGGAGGACTTTGGTTAGTTGGTGCTTGCGTATGGAAATTTGGATATTGTGGAGCTCGGTAACTAGAAGGGGTGTTTTGGTAGCGCAAAGGTGGAGTTTGGTAACTTGATTGGATATTTGAACAATTAACTGATAGAGCTTGGTAATATGGATGGGTATTTTGGTAAACAAGAGGTGAAATTTGGTAACTCGGTGGTGGAGTTTGATAACTTAATTGGGTATAACAAATTGGATATGAATTTTGTAGAGCTCGAGGATAACCTATGTAAGGTGAAGATTTTCTGAAGTGTCTAGACACATCCTCTCTCTTCTTTTTCAACAATCCTGAAGATTTAATTGGGGCGGCAACGCGAGAAATCTTTCTGGTTTTAATCCCAGTTTCGATAGCCTCACATACCTTGACTATCTCCGCAAATTTTGCTCCAATGAGCAACATTATCCTGTCATAATACTTTGACTCTTGAATGCGTATGAAAACTTCAACGATCTCTTTCTCAGACATAGCGGGTCGAGCCTGAGCGACCTCTTTTCTCCACCTATATGCATATTCATGATAACTTTCAATGGATTTCTGCTTAACTCTCTCCAAAGGATAGTGATCATGAACGATCTCCACATTGTAGGCAAACCGTTCGACATAATCCTTAACTAGTGCATTCCAGCTAGACCATTGCTTTATCTCATGAGAGGTAAGCCATTCCAACGCTTCTCCATTTAAACTTCGGCTAAAGAGCCGCATTAACAAGGCTTCATTCCTGCCAACTCCTACGAGTTGGTCACAATAAGCTCTTAGATGAGCCAACGAATTTCTGGTCCCTCCAAAAGTGTCGAACTTCGGCACTTTAAACCCTTCCGGGAGGTACAAATTTGGATGGATGCACAGATCCTCATAACTTAACCCATCGACTTCAGGAATACAGTGCAACTCTTTCATGACTTTCCTGACCTCTTCTTTCATATTCAGCTTGGCTTCCTCTTCTTTTGACTTCCACTCTCTCTCTTGTTCCTCATAGTGATCAAGCTCAAAACAATTGGCATATGGTCCATTTGGAATTGGAATTTGAAAAGTGGTCTTTAGAGGCAATGGCGAAGCAATGGAGGGACTCTGGGTATTTTGAGTGGCTTGGTGATTTTGGGGGAAAGTCAGGGGGTTGGTATGCTGATTTTGGTGGTGGGGAAGGTTTGCAGACTATTGACATTTTGGTTTTGAGAGGGAGGGCAAGCTTGCGGGTTGGCATTTTGATGAGGAGGGAAGGTTTGGGGGTTGGTACCTTGAGGATGAGGTGGCGCTTGGTAAGAGACAGAGGCCTGATGGGGATTTGGGTCGGTTAGATCGATGATTGGGGGATTTTGAGCGGGGTTAGAGGGTAGATTCTGAACCTGTTCCGCGCTTGGAAGAGAAAAGTGGAGTGGAGGTCTTCCATTTCCTAGAGGGTTGAAAGCGAAAATTAGATTAGACAAATCTTGCCTTTTTTGTATTTCGATCCTCATTTCGGCAATCTGCTGCATCAACTGCATAATTAATTCATTTTGATCAGCGGCGACGGGCTGAGCCACGACAACATCTGTCAGGCTAATCTCGTCATTGTTATGACTCATTATTGTCTTTCTTTTTTGCAAACTTTGATCGGGGAAGGAATCTTTGGGAGCCTTAGATCTTGTAAAATAAGGGTGTTCAGCCAGCTTATCAACACAGACCAGTTCTAAGTACCTGACAAAGAAAAATAACTCAAAAGATAAACGTGTTAGTCTATGCAGATGATAAATAATACAAAATATCACACATATGACCACGAGCACATAAGAGTTGATCCACTTGAAGATAAACTTGCCCACGTATTTAGAGAAATGACTAAATAGACAGGAATTTGTCTATTTGATTTTGAGCCTAGTAAATTAGAAACGTCAACTTGAGTCGAGACAAAGTCGAACGTATCTTTTATTGTCATATTTCTGATTTTCGATTAAGATGAAATTCCAATCTCATTGCAAGAGTTGGACAAGATAAGATTTCTAAAAAATGGGGACTGAGCCTTGAAGGGCAGCCTACGTATCTCTGAGGGAGAATTCAGGTCCTGCGTAGTTCTACCAGCTTGAATCTCTTTCGATTTGAGATAAAAGGTTAACTTTTTTTTCCTTTGATGAGAAAGTAAGATTTGAAAAATGAAGTTCGAATTTTGTTATGAAACTAAAGACTCGAAGAGTATTTGGACGCACTTTTGATAGTGACTTGATATTTGTGTTTAACGAGTTCTAGAAAATAATTCGAAGATGAGTGAGCTAGAATATCTTCAAATAAAGCAACATATTTACACAAGCAGTTATAACACATAAGCAAATATTGCGCGTTCTAAATAAATATGTGACCCTTTTGTACCAAGGGTAGACCTAGCGATTCGAATGATGTATAACGTCATTTGAAACATTGCATTGCCTCGAAACCCATATTTATACAAATTTTACGAATAAAATTGAAAGGGGATACATAATACGGAAAAAGGATACAAATGATCAATCCTACGCAGAGGTACAATCCTAAACTATGCTTCCATGAATGGTCCTTCTTTTTGATTTCTTGTCATTTGCGAATGTCCACGCTTTTGGATGAAATGGTAACTTGATCCTTTTTCGACTCGAACAAACTATTAGACTCCCAACCCCAAGCGACAATGTTTTGTCAAATGACGTATACATCCTTCAAATTTAAACACATAAACATGATTGTCTTTTATTGACCAATGGGTCAAATCGACACAAGTTGGGCTTCTAATGGGACCAACACGCCTTGGGTGTTGGGTCAACTTAGTTCAAAATGCGCTAAATTAGTGATTTGGTTTCGCTCTACACTAGTTGACTAAGAGTGGCTTTTGAAAGACTGGGAACCCAAGTGGACAACTTAGACTGGAATTCACGACAACCATTGGACGCATGACGAACCAATAAATTGTCAATCCTTTCAAAAAAAGGTTGCGTATAAAAAGTCCGACTACGATTATGCAGAAACCGTCTTTAATATACTATACATACAACATAAAATGTCATGAATGCAATGACAGTTATAACAATTTAAACACATTAAGCGTAGATAAACAATTCAACAATTAATCACAATTAGTCAAATCTTATGGTTAGAACTTAATTAAGTCCCCAGCAGAGTCGTCATTTCTGTTTTACTCAAAAAATAAAATAAAATAAATGAAAAATGACTAAGCTTCGAAAAATTGACTAAACTTATAGTTCGAAGAGAAATCGATTTTCCAGAAGAAACAGAGTCGCCACTTAATTTTTAGTAAAAAATCAAGAAAAAAACTAAGGTTTTCAAAAAACTCAAACAGATAAAATCAATTGAAAATAAAAGGGTTTGAATTTCAATGTACATTTCCAGAAGGTGTTAGGCCCTCGAAATGTCCGCTAACTTGCGGTTGACCGGCGATTTGACTAAAAATGACTTCGACTAATTTTTAAAATTTTTAACTAAGTAAAGAACTCATTTATTCCATATTTATTTATTTAATTTTCATTTTCATTTTTTAATTAATTATTTTTTCAAGGGGAAATAAACTAAAGGAGTATTTTTCTAAAGGGAAATAATTGAAGTATTGACATGACTAATAGTAAAATAAGAACTAAGTAATAAAATATATATATATATATATACTTTAATTTGAAAATAAAATAAAATGAAATGATCATCCTTGGGAATTTAATCAAATTAAACCATAAGATAATTAAAGTGTTAGTCAAATACAATAAAATAAATAAGAGAGGGAAAGGAAATAATCAAATTTGGGCCTATTATTGCCCAGAAAAATTGGACCAAAGATGTTGAGTTTTGGACTTTAAATCAATTCTCATTTTTTGTATACACGAGTTGTATATCAGTGCATACAACTCATATATCGTCCCCGTTTCCTGTATCTTGGGCTGTATATCAAATGTATACAACCTGCTTCAACTTCCAGCACCTGTATTTAAAATTTATACCTAGTATTTCCACATTCGACATGTATATCATTGCATATTCTGCGAATACTTTGCATATTCCTCTGTATATAAAGTGTATACAACCTACTTTTTGGACTTTCGGGGCCTCTTTCAACTTCTTTTTCACCGAATATATGAGGGTGACTTGAAACGACTCAAGGATACGCAAGAGTGGAGTCCAAAGTGAACTCAGATTGGTATCACATGCAATGATAACAAAATGAAAGATTAGCTCCTGCGAGCATGCAAATTATTTTAAGTTTAAAATTAACCTCATGTTTTGCAAAAAAGAACAAATAAGAAACGGTAAGTCATCAGATGAGACATAGCTACCACATGAGGAAAACAACTATAAGCAGCTATAAACTTATACTCAAATTCAAACATTATGTCTAACACGTTATTGCTTCATTATTAAAGATGACCAACATGTAATAATATCAAAGAATGGACCACTACAAGTGCTTTAGAAATAGAAATAATTTCATTGACTCTTGGCCTTTCTTAAAGAGTGAATACAGTTAAATGCAAAAGAAGTTGGGATATAAGCCATAATTTTTCAAAAATAAGATTCTGTCAGCATAAGTTATTATGATTGGAGAAAGGAAAATAGTTCATGCTTTTGTCAATACATATAGGAACAAGACCCCACCGCTATATCATGGAAAGGTTTCAACTCGGACCAAATAAGAAATTTTGACTAATTACATACTAGGCATAAGTATGTCTAACTCTAACGTAGATAGAAAGCAAAATTTCAGATTTAGAAAGGTCGAAACAATCAACTAAGAATCCCAAAACAACGAGTATAAAGACATTAAAATTACCTCATGACCTCAGGATATAAACGTTTTGATTCTTTCATCCAACATGGGGTGGAGGAACGAACAATTCAGCGCCGGATGCCAAATACTAACTCAAAACTCATGACTTATAGAAATCGATTAAGACTAATAGGATAACTTTAAACTAGACAGAACATTTCGGGAAGTCAATGAGAAGAATAACAAGCTGCCAAACCGCAGCATTCATTCTACCCACATTGGTGAATTTCAACTAAACCCCAACCAACTCAAGCAAAATGCACAACATACTCAAATTTAGACCAAATAAACTTGAGAATGGCCTACACCTTAGCTCGACTCAAAGTGAAGGAAAGAATGGCATGAAGATACCACAAGAACCCATCACGCTAGCTAGCCACTACGACTCTTATGTCTATCAGAAAACAGATATGCGACAGTAGCCGACTATTCAAAACATGCTTTGAATAGAAAATCGTAATCAGTCGACTCAAATATAAAGCCAACAAAAGAAAAGAAAATTTCAGCGAAGCCTCTAAAACTGGACTACTAAATCAACCAAGAACACACACATTATACTAATATCACCATCCATCTTACATTTGACAAACAAAATGGCCAGTGAATGCATATTTTCAATACCGAAAATATCAGCTCAGAAAAGGAAAAAGGGGCCGAAGAGAGTGCTATCGAGAAAGACATATTACCATCTTCTGGGCAGCGATACTAGGACGAAAATGATCTTGGAAAGCATGATTTCCAATGACTGCCAGAGTTTCCGATAAACGATAAAATGTAGCGTTCGACAAAAGGAAAACAGAACCCAAACACTCTCTGTAATGTTTGTGGGCTTTTTAGGTCTATCTCTTGCCTCAAGGAACCTCTGTATTTCAACGGATCCTTTCCTTTGTATCAGCTCAAAAAAAGAAATTTCCCCCTGTCTTTCCCCCTGTCCTTCGAGTGAACAAGAACAAATATATATAGAAGGGAATCATTAGGGTTTCGAGTTTGGGAGGGAAGAGGCTGAAATTCAGATAGCAATAAGTACCATTTAAAAATTCAAATTCCCAAAATCCTTTCACCAATTTAGGGAGACAACCTTTTCTTGCAATTTCGCCCAATTCCGAAAGAGGAAAGGGGAGAAAAACGTGCTGCCTTTTGCTGCTACTATATTAAATGCGGATAGGGACGTGAGGAAGAAGAAGAGAGTGCTGGAGTCCGGTGGGTGCTGTACTCTTTCTAGCCTTTGTTGCTATTGTTGGGGTTATTTGTTGCTGCTGTTTAACGTTTCTGGGTCTCTTTGTGATGGGGAAAAAAATGGAAGTAGGCTGGGTCAGAGGGAGGTGGGAGTGGGTCGGCTGGGAATTATTGAAGAGAGGCTACTGATTTGGGTATGAACCTGATTGGAAAGCTGTTGAGGCTTGAGTATTTGGAGAAAGAGTTGGGCCTGGGAGGTTTGCCCGTTTGGGCAAGCAATTGGAGAAGAAAAACTGGAATTGGAGGAATGGGAAGAAGCCCCAAAATTTGGTCACTTTAAATTGAATTGGATTTAAACTATAGACAAATGTAGTCGAACTTAGTTGATTAGGATAAGTTCGACTAGTAATTAAATAAGATAAATTAATTAACAAGCTTCTTAATTCTAACGAGATAAAATAATTGACTCAGTCATAAACTATTAACTCAAGAATATAAACTATTAAATAATTAAACTAATTAACAAAATATTTAGTTTAACAAAACCTTTTTGAGACGATATTCGAATATATATAAAAAATAAAAAATATACACATAATTATGTAAAGCATATATACTATTTACAAATTATAAAAAGTGACAAAACTATTTTAAAAATTAACTTGAATTTTTTTTTTGAATTTTATAAAACTAATTATTTCAAATCGTTTGAAATTGAAGAAACTTGATGATTTATCTATATTGTACAGGTCCAAAATTGGGTGTCAACAATCTTTTATGTATTTTTAGTTTATTCTCTCTTTGTCATACCATTTTATTGATATTTAATGAATATTTGGTCTTTGTTTTCCAAACTCGAGTTGTCACAAATTAATGCCTTGTATCAATCTATCATAATCACGTTATGTTTGACGTTTAGGTCTACCCATGGCATAAAAAGGTAACAAATCTAGGGCACGATATAAATTGTTTGTGTGCTGCTTGATATAATTGATTTGTGTTGTGATGTGCTATTTTGTCTAAAGCAGAATTTGTTGGGTTCTGAAGGGTGATTATGGCGTCATGCGGAAGCTTACAATTGCAAATCATATCAGGATAAATTAGACGACACATAAAACTATACTAAAAGACATAATATTATCATATGATATGACCAATTGGCCTACATAATTAAAAGCTAATAAAAAGACATTAAAACTGTAGAGAGAAAATCTCCCCATAAACAAAACTCTTAAATGTCTACATTGTGGATTCTATTGTTGTTGTGTTAGAAGAAACAAACCTATATTTATAGAGTCCTAAAACCTTTCCTACTAGAAAAAGGAGTCCTAAAAGGAGAGAATAAACCAAATATAAAATAATATTATATTTTCCTTTCAAGAAAAGTAAAAACATTTATGGTAATGTTTTGTTGTTTCTTTAAGGAAAAATAAATCTTAAATTATGGTAAGAAAATCAGGGCAAAACCCTAACAAATCTCCCCTTTTGGCTGGATTTTCTTGACAAAGCTTGATATGTCTTCTTCATTGCATGATAATCTTGTTCTTCACAAAATCTCTATCACTGTTGCTTGCCATGGTT
>JAJOOH010012964.1:0-18528 GCA_029582605.1 Solanum gracilifrons
TGATTAAATTCACTTCTAAATAGCATTTAAACTAACAATTAGAAATACCCACAAACTAAATCAGCCCCTAATCACATAATCACACCCCAAGAATTGGGGTTTTCGCTAGACATTATAAAAAGATAAAAATCGTTACCAAATTGAGTTTCCATCAACTGGGTAAGATTCATTTCGTCTTTACAATGTTCCAAATCGAAGAATCTCAAAGACCCACTTCCAATTTTCTCAAAAGTAGAAAACTTCAATTCTTCAAAGCTAAGGGAAAACTAGAGAAAACTTTTCTTCCAGTTCAAAACTTAACAAAAATATGTTCTAAAGACTAATTGATACTAAACTAAATGTTAAAAAATGTATTTATAGTCACTAAAAGTGTGATGCGAAGAGCCACTCAACGAAGTTAGTCGGGCTCGGCGAGCCACCCTTTGGTCATTTACATATCCCTTCTGCCTTGGCATTTAGCATCCTCAAGGTCTGTAACTTTGGGAAATCCAACACTGCATCGCGGAACCACTCGGCGAGTGGCGATTCGCCGACTATTCCTTTCTCTCGCCAACTTAGTTCTTTCCTTCAGGGCTTGGCACAGTGGAACTTTAGTTTGTCAAATAACCATTCGGTGATTCATCAAGTGGAATTGGCAATCACCAGGCTTGCATTTCTTCATTCTTTCAGCTCGCTCTGTTCCTTTTTGCAAATTAGTACCCTTGCTTTGTTCCTCAATCCATATACCTAGAAATCAAGCGTTTTACATTAGTTATGGCACAAAATAAGCATTTGAGGACACTAAATCTATATAAATAAAGCCCTAAATGAGTCCAAATTTCGAACTCATCAGCTTCACACTCATGAACAAGACTCTACTAAGGATAGCTTGTCAGACACCATAATACACTTGAATTTGGCACCTTGAATACCATGTTTTTCACAACCCAAGACTAACCCCTAGACATGACATGGTGAATAGAATCCCAAGGGACTTTAGGCTAACCACTTGACATATAATTACACTGAGATACCAATATAACATAAATAAGGAGATAATGAAATCTAAAATGACGTGTCTCCTTATAAAAATGAATCATAGTACAAACCATTAATGCATAACCTACTGTGTCTGGCATTAAGCCTCTACTACATAATAGTGACTAGGACAAGCACAAAGTCACTTGAACAATCAGAAAATTAAAGTAAGTTTGATATGACATAAAGGAACATTTATGGCATGACCTCAAGCCATGAGGACTCACCAATCCAAACCAAGCTGATAGGATCCAATACTAACCACGACCTGAGTGAAGTGCATCCAAACCTTATTATAAAATAATACGCGCACAAGATATGTATGTGGTAATTACTTGGAATGTATTGAATATTGGGAATGATGCAAGAGTACGAAATAATAACATGATAGGTCTGAAACATGATAATGCAACGACCAAGTAAACATAACATCAATAGAATGATAAGACTCCATAAAACATAGAGCAAGGTAATAAAATCTTCTTTAAATCATAATCATAGCATAAGTCTTGAAGAAATTCATAAAACTTTATAGGAGATAGCATTAACTGGCATAAACCATGTGAGATATAACATGGATTTTATTGTACTACTCCCACATCGAAAATAAAGTGTCCTACTTATCAAGGTAGGCATCATAATCATGAGCTAAAGTACATCCACTAGTTAATGTCCAATCGGTACATACCTATGGGGTACATAGTTAAGGGACCTGAATAATCATCACTAGTCCAACTCGATGCTAAATAAACTCCCAACGGAAACATGCATAAATACAACATATTCATAGTTTTTGGAATGGTAAGAATCTAGTAATACCAGTTCATTCATAAAATATCATCAGAATAGTTCCTTTAAAATCATGATTTCAAAACGTATTCATAAGAGACACTTCATCGAAAGCATCTAAATCATCATAGTCATTTCGTAGTAAAAAGGGTACTTCTATTGGAAGTAGGCAAATTATATCATTCTTTCATCATACGAGGTTCTTCAATTGGAAGTCTCAATTTTTTTTATAAAACGTCATTGATACTTACAATGAGAAGCATCATTCATTCGTAACATCATGCATGCATTTTAAGATAGCTTTGAATCATATCATAAAAATACTCATATGTCATGGGTTCATGTAAAATCATTGAGAACATTTAAATATGATCAAATTATGCATAAGAAGATCATTCATGAAAGAAAAACTTTACTTCAATTGAACCCGTGGAAGAATGATGAAATACATAGAAATTTGGGTAGAAATCACAAGTTAAAACTAGATTTTTTTTGGGACTCAATGGATGAAGAGGAACCATTGATGAACTTCCCACATACCTTTATGGAATCCTATCTTGAAATATGGAAATGATACTTGAAACTTGAAAATCCCTAGAATCACCTTGAGAGGATCCTTGGAGAAGAAGACTCGAGATCTTTGGGAGATTGAGAGTGAATGAACAAGGTTTTGAGTTTAAAAAAAGATGTAAGGATTAGGAATAGTCTAGAAATGACATAGTTTAGGAATTAAATGGATAGGAAAACACTCAATTCACCCTGGATAAAAACTACTGAATTGACTCTATGAACCCCATAAACGTTCTATTCTCTCTTCAATGGATCGTATTGGCTGCCTGTCAATTGATATACTGAAATCTAGAGTTGCTGATCTTCAAACCATGAACCAAGGACCACGACCCATACACCTTTCCATGGTCTGTGCACCCCTACCATGAAACTCACCTCACTGAAATACCATCTTTCTATAGTTCACTTCCATGGGACCTAGCTTGTAACACCTCGGAATCTGGTAGACTAAACTAGGGCTAAGTGAGAGGCTACCGCCAAAGAAGAGGGCAAGAGCTAAGGAAGATGGCTAGGGCAGACCACTCTTTCCTAGACACTTCCTACCTTCCCACGACCACCACCACGGCTCGTGGTGTGGTTCGTGGTAGGCCTGACAATAGCTACCCCAAGGCTGCCCAAAACATCCTCCTCCACACAAGAGCCTTGACGGCTCGTGAAGGCTCCCACTGGCCGTGGGAGTGCTCGCGAAGATGAGATAAGTTTTAGGGAGTTTAAGGGTGGCACCCTAGCTAGTGGTCCAAAGACCTCGGAGGGTACCACGACTCGTGGTATGGACCACGGCTAGTGGGACCAAACGTGGTCATGAGGCAGACCACTTTAGCTTAGGGTTAATTTGTCTCTTCCGGTTTTTATTGAAACAAAGTCATGCCATTTTGCCTAAGTCTAGGACCCCTATATAAGTCATTTTAACTTTAAAAATCACCCATTCAAGTCATTATTTCTACAAACAAAAAGAAAATCAAAGATCTTCCTCACATAGTAAGGATTCTTAGGTTGAAAGACTTTCTCACCTAATTGAATCTAAGATTAAAAGTGATCATGGATGGTAAAAGGTTTTCTCACAGATGGTCTAAAGAGCTATCCTAAAGAACTAACTTTGATTGGTTATCCAAGGACATTTTTCCATAAGACATAAGTTAAGTCAAAGACTTAATAACTACTCCGTGGGATTTATGCTTAGCACCAAGTGGATATTGAATTGATATGGAAGCTCCCCCATATTAGAGGCCAGGTTTGTTGAAGCAATCTCTTGAGATGGAAGCTCTCCCGTAGAAGAGGTCAGGTTCTAGTAAAAAACTCCTTATCCCTTAAACTATGTGCCCCCATAGGTTATTTAGCTAGTGGATCCACCTAAGCTAAGAGTTAATGATTCTACCTTAGGCAAGTAGACCAACTCTTTTCGGTGTGGGAGACACCGTGGGATCATGTTATAGCTCACGTGGTCTCGATGTCGGTTAAGGTTTATTCCCACAACAAGATTAATAATGAACTAAAGCTACTTCAAGAAGTATCCCATAGTGTTCAAAGGTTTTAAGGATGATGCTAGCTTGCATTGAATATGATGTTATGACTTATGTTTTCCAACTCTCTCATATGATGTTTTAGCTTTGTTAAATTGCATGTCATGAAATGAAATGTCCCTTTTAGCATGTTTTAAATCTTTTATTCATGACTATCATACTTCGTATATTGTTTTGTACTAACACATACTCTTGCCTACATTTCTACCAAATATTGGGTTCGACAGTCAAGGTCATCAATTTCATGGCTAGGAGTTGACTTGCGATATTTTCCGAGCTTTGTTGAGTCCTCATGCTTCGAGGATGGAGTTTTATTGTATTCATTTTCTTTCATATATTTTTCTTTTAGACATGATGTATGGGCTACGCCCAAATTTCATTCTATTGTAATAGATGGCTATGATGAGACAAAGTGTCTAGACTTTCGCTGTTCTTTTATAAAAACTTTTTGGACTTTAAATGTTGTTTTACTCTTATTGTTCTATTTCTTATGTTATGAGGACTATGTGGCTTGTATGGAGTCCTTCGGGGGTTCAATGTCATGTTACATCTAGGGTGTACCTTGAGTTGTGACACAAATATGGTATGTACATCCATCCACGAACCATACTTGTCAACCATGGAATCTAAATTTTGAAACCTCAAGATTCCAAAGGCAACCATGACTTGGATTCCAGAATCATGGGACCATGCATGACTCTTAGCTTGTAAAGGAAGAAACCTCAGAGTTATGTCAATCTAAGCTTGGATTTTAGTTGTTTATTATCAAATTATTTTGGAATGAACATTCCCTAGGTATTGTCTTTATTTCTTCTTCTATGAGTAGCTAGACCCTCATCTAGGATTGTGTGTGCTAGATGGTGGTGTTAAACCCTAAATGGTATTGATTAATCAGCTCTGATATCGATTGTATAGAATGGATTTATTGTTATCTTGAAGTTTTAATCTAAAAATTAGTGGTTGCAAACATTGATTGAACTTTTTAACATCGTTTTGGCTTGGAAAAGCATAATGGGACTTTTTGAAATTACTCAATGGGTATTTGGTCTTTTGTTTGAAAGGGTATTGGAGTTTTTAAGAACCCAATGGATATAAACTTGATAGTTAAGGATATTATCAAAGTGTAGCCTAGATCAAGCGTTATCCATGTATCAATCGATGTTGTTTCGATTAATCTATTCATCTTCAAGTTGAAACCCCAATCGTTATGGACATACCCTTAGACCTTTCCAAACTTATTAGACCCTATTTGTGTTGATTTCCTGTTTTGTTTCATAATATTGATGAAATTTTAGTTGTTAGATACCCCCCCCCCTCCCAGTTTTATATATACATGTTGTTGAGAACTTAATATTTGCTAGTTTGTTTTGAATTATGAAATCAGTAGAAGAAGAATCACATCTGCCTTTTATGATGGCTACATATTTGGAGCTCAATCAGTCTATGCCTATTGAGAACCACGTGTTTGGTACTCATACTACACTTTCCACCCTATAGATTATAGTACGAGTTCCCACCATAGTAGCTATGGATCAGAGACTATGGGTGAGCTTCTTTTAGATTTGTTCTTCTATCCTTTTGTTTTTTGCTGGACTAGTCTTTATTTTTTGTTTGGGAACTGTTTTCTATATTGTACTTATCTTTTACTTATTTTATGGTTAATAACTTGAGTACCGACTGATATTAGGTTTTGGGAATGTTTATGTATATCTTGATTCTTCTTCCTTTATTTCTTGTATTTGTTTGTTGCTTTAGCCTTCTTATCTTTCGTGTGATAGTCTGTTACTTCTAGGTCCAGTCTATGGGTTCGGCTTACCTACTAGTGGAATATATGTATGTGTCATCATGATCAGATATTTTGGTTCGTGACATGTGGCCTACCAAAAGCATGGATAAATGGGCTATTATTTTGTCAATTGACCTATAAAGATCTGGAAATTTCATATAGTGTTTGGGATTGGAACTAAAATGAATTTAGATAAAAATGAGCATTTATAAATATTGTTGTTTCGGTGCCATCAAAAATAAACCAAACTGCTAAAAGAAAAGAATAACAAATAAAATAACGGAAAAGAGACAAAAATACCCTTAACCTTTGAGAAATGGTTCGTAAATACCTCCTTCCACCTTTGGGTCCAAAAATACCCTTAGTGTTTATTTTTTTTGGGATAAAATATACCCTTCAAACTAACAAAATTAGGGTCAAGTGTTGACTCTTTAAAAAGAGTTGCGTGGCATTTTCTAACTAGTCACAAATTTTAATCTTAAATTAATTATATCTAAACCCACCAATCTTTGGAACCCAAAACCCATAGCCGTTTTAAAGAACATAACAATTCTTCATCTCCTTAGAGTCTTTTCTTCTCTATTCAATTTGTTGACTCATTAAACAAAATATATCAGAAATATTGAATTGTTGAGCACTAAATTTGGTTGAAATTGTCAATCAAAATAAATAGTACTGCTACACATTCAAAGCATGCACCTATATATTTGGCTACTTCACTTATTTGAAAGAGAGAGGAATACTAAATTGCTGAAATGTACAGACATTGTTATTGATATTTCTCATAACCAATTGTTGCATCTAACTACTACTAAACTGAAATAGAAAAATAATTAATTGTCAATCACCATAAAAGCATAATCATTGCCATAAGCCCATAACATTGGCAGAATTGATTCATCACAAAAAAATCAAAGTTAGTCATTTTTTTAATTTCTTGCAGAACATCATAGCAACTACAACATCAAAATATAATCATATGCATAATTGCTTTCATGAACACAGTAATCATCAAAAGAGTTCAACTTCAAATTGTGTAAAACCAACCCATTTTAGCTTTCATTTTTTCAAAATAGTCAGACTAAATGGAGATACAGACCCAGATAGAAGAGTTATGATTACCTAAAATGGGTTTGGGTTCTAAAAATTGGGTGGGTTTCTATATAATTAATTTGAAATTAAAACTTGTGACCAATCAGAAATGCCACGTGGATCTTTTTAAACAGTCAAAAATTGACTTTAATTCTGTTAGTTTGAGGGGTATGTTTGATCCAAGAAACAAACATTAAGGATATTTTTGGACCCATAGGTGAAAGGAGGGTATTTATGAACCATTTTTGGGTATTTTTGACCATTTTCCAATAAAATAATGATAATCCTTTTTGATAAAGTAAAATAAAGTTATGATGTTTCTATGCTTCTCTCTATGGAATTCTGATAGATATTACGTTACAACAAAAAAAAGTGCACTTTCAAATTTCAAAAGCCAACAGTTTACACATAATGTAAAGAAATGTATAACAAACTAACTATTGAATGAAACGACATGAATATGATCTCCATATTAGTTTATGCATGATCCTTGTAGGGATACACCCATTTATGTAATGGGAATTCAAAATTGTAAACTGAAAATTCAGCTCTCGGTATTGCTAAATAAGAGATGGGGTGGAACATAGTCATCAAGCCAATCTCCATAAATGTCAGCATTCTTCTTCGATGGTTTCAACTTCAGGATTTTCATTTCCCCTTTTTCTTCATTTATCGATGCATTGACCACTGTGTTTGAACCAAGCGGAACAGAGAAGGGACTTGGAGTAATAGGGACAAAATTCGTCAACATAAGCTCTTGCAGCTCTGCTAAAAGAAACAACCAATATTAGAAAAATAAGAAGACAAACAAAAAACCTATAGGAAAGAGCTTATAAGATTCGACTTAAATAGAAAAATTTGAATATGACTCCAAGTAAGCGATCACAAATAAAGTCAATAGATCTCATATTTTACTATAGAAAGAAAATGGAAAAAAACTAAGATTTAAGAGATACGTAGCTCATGAAGCCCATCATTTACATAGACAACGGAAAAGTTACTTTAATGTTAGACCTATAAAAACAAAGATGTAGGCCTGATGTTGTAAGCTTTACATTGTTACTTATTTTAAATGTTAGATATGAACAAACAGCTAAACTACATATCTAACGTATTGTTACAAAAAAAAATAAGATAGCCATTATTGGAGAACAATATATAGTTGTGAATGCGCAAAACATCAACCAAAGGACATTCTAACACAACCCATTTCTGGAATACTATATGGGCATAATCCAAACTTATCAAGATTTTCATGTTTAATGAATGAATACAACTGTCGAATAACTAACACCAAAGGAGTAAACCATGAGGAACTAAATTCCTCCAGTTAGAGTAATGTCAGAGGGAAAGAGATGAGGATAACAGGATATCATATCGGCCTGGGCCTCCCAAGTAGCACCCTCAACTAGCTGATTCCTCCAATGAACTTTCACCGAAGCAATTTCCTTATTTCTCAATTTTTGAACTTTCACCGGAACTTCTTCATAAGAAAGGCTATCCTTTATGCCAAGACTCTCCAATGGCACTAGAGATGGCGGATCACCAACGCATTTCATCAACAAGGAGAGATGGAAAATTGGATGAACTAATTCCAAGTCATTAGGCAATTCTAACACATAAGCAAACTTACTAACATGCCTCAAAATCTAATGTGGGCCTACATAACGGGGGCTAAGCCACTCTTTCTTTCCAAATCTCATTACACCCTTCATGGGTGAAATTTTCATGTAGGCCCAATCATTGACATCAAACTCGAGATCTCTCCTTCTAACATCGGCATAGGACTTTTTTAATAAGCCAAAATTTCTCCATAGCCTCATGTACCAACTCGGGACCTATCAGCACTTTTACTCACTTCAAACTACTCTATGGGTGATCTACACCTCCTACCATATAGAGCCTCAAATGAAGCCATACCAATAATATAATGATAGCTATTGTTATACGCAAATTCAATCAAAGGCAAATGATCATCCCAATTACCCTTGAATTCAATTACACATGCTCTTACCATATCTTCCAAAGTTTGGATAGTATGCTCCGCTCGCCCATGATTTGCGGATGAAAGGTTGTACTAAGCTTAACACAAGTACCAAGGCTATTTTGGAAAGATTTCAAAAATTGAGAAGTGAATTTTGTACCACGATCGGAGATAATGGACAAGGGTAATCAATGTAACCTAACTAGTTCTCTCAAATACAACTTAGCGCAGTCCTCCAATGAATAAGAAACTTTGACGGGAATGAAATAAGCTACTTTTGTCATTCGATCTACTATTACCCAAATCGAGTCATGTTGTCGCCGGGTGCGAGGTAACCTAACAATCAAGTCCATATTTAAGTCTTCCCACTTCCAAGTAGGAATATTGATATCTTGGGACAAACCTCCCATTTCGGATGCTCAACTTTTACTTGTCAATAATTAGGACAGTTAGCGACAAATTCTGCAACATCCTTCTTCATCCCATTCTACCAATAGACCTCCCGCAAGTCACAGTACATCTTGGTGGCTCCCGGGTGAATGGAATATCGAGAAATATGGGCTTCTGATAAAATTTGATCTCTCAAGTCATCTACATTAGAAATAAACAAATGACCTTTATAATTAACCACATCGTCTCCCCCTTGTGAGAAAGTCTCTACTGACTTTTTAAGCACTACTTCATTTAATTCAACCAACGTTAGATCAAGACCTTGCTTGGCTTTCTTATCTACTAGAAAAGACGATTATGAACAATATTGAACCATAACACCACCCTTGGTGGAGTCTACCAATCGAACATCCATCCGGGACAATTTATGAACATCTCCAACCAACTCATTCTTACTATCCTCTATATGAGCAACACTACCATCGATAATCGATTAAGAGCATCTGCCACTATATTTGCTTTACCGAGGTGATAAACAACACTCATATCATAGTCCTTCAGTAAATAAAGCCACCTTATTTGGATAATATATAGATCCTTTTGATTAAACACATAATGCAAACTCTTGTGGTCAGAAAAGATATCGACATGAAAACCATACAAGTAATGCCTCCAAATTTTCAAAGCAAACACAACTGTCGCTAGTTCTAAATAATGGGTGGGATAGTTTTTTTTGTGCACCTTAAGTTGCCTTGAGGCATCGGCAACAACTTTCTCATTTTTCATAAGTACATATCCCAACCCAATCCTTGAAGCATCATGATAAACAACAAACCCATCGGTCCCTTCCGGTAAAGTCAACACCAGAGTAGAATTAAGTCTATCTTTAAATTCTTGAAAACTCTTCTCACAAGATTCTGACCATAAGAACTTGGCATTCTGTTGGGTCAATGGAGAGGCAATCGACGAAAACCCTTCCACAAACCTTATATAGTAACAACCTAAACCCAAGAAATTTCTAATCTCCGAGGGGGAGAGAGGTCTAGGCCAACTCTTTACCGCATCCGTCTTCTTAAGATCTACCTCAATACCATTTACGGAAACAATGTGACCAATGAAAGCTATGGACTTCAACAAAAAATTCACATTTACCAAACTTTGCAAAGAGATGTTGGTCCTTGACGACTTGAAACACAATCCTCAAATGATTGGTATGCTCGTTTTCACTCCTTGAATAGATCAATATATCATCAATGAACACAATCATAAACATGTCGAGATATTGCTCATACACCTTATTCATCAAGTCCATAAAAGTGGTTGGAGCATTAGTCAAGCCAAAAGACATTACCAAAAACTCATAATGGTCATATCGAGTTTCGAATGCCGTTTTCGGTATATCATCTACCTTTACCCTCAATTGGTGATAACCTGAATAGAGATTGTAGCTGGTAAAACAAATCATCTATCCTTGGGAGATAATACTTACTCTTAATGGTCACCTTGTTAAATGATGATAGTCAATACACATACGAGGGGAACCATCTTTATTTTTAACAATCAAAACTGGAGCACCCCATGAAGAGATACGCGGTCGGATGAAACCCTTATCCAACAAATCCTTCAATTGCTCTTTCAATTCCTTAAGTTCTTCTTGAGCCATTCCTCAAGGAAGAATAGAGATAGGTTGCATATCTGGGAGAAGGTTAATACCAAAGTCTATTTCCCTTTCGTGAGGAATACGGGGTAGATCATCTCGAAACACTTTTGGAAACTCATTTACAACAAGGTCTGACTCAACAGTAGGGGTTTCTAAATCTATATTCCTCACCCTAACTAGATTGTAAATGGAACCCTTAGAAACAATCTTTTTATATTTAATACAAGCAACAAATCGACCTTTCGGAATATAATTTTCCCCTTTCCACTCAAGGATCGGCTCATTTGGAAACTGTAACTTGACCACTCTGGTTCTACAATCAACAGAAGCATACAAAGAATGTAACCAATGCACACCAAGAATCACATCAAAATCTAGCATATCAATCTATAAAAGATCAACATGAGTGACTATATGGGGTAAGGAAATGTGATGACTTGTATAGACTCTTTTAGCCACAATAGATTCACCGATAGGAGTAGAGATAGAAAACTGATCTAACAACACATCCGGAAAAATATCAAACCTCATAGGCACATATGGTGTGACTAAATAAAACGTAGAACTGGGATCAAGCAAAACATAAGCATAAAGATGAAAGACTTTCAACATATTGTTAACCACATCGAAAGAACCCTCTTACTCATGGCGAGTTTGGAATGCATAAAATCTGTTTTTCTTTGGAGCCCTTGAACCCAAACCACTAGGCGGAGCTTGCCTACCTTTCTCCCCTTAGATGTAAGTGTTGGAAAATCCCTTATATTATGGCCACTCTTACCACAACCATAGAAACCATCAATACCGGTTAAGCATTTGCCCTCATGCTTCCTTCCACACTTAGCACAAGTTGACAATAACGATCCACAACCTTTTCCTCCCCTTGTGGTTTAGGGTTAGACACCTTTTCCTTCTTGAATCTAGAAAAAGCATTGGAGGAACCTTTACCAGAAAAACCTTTGTCGGAACTTAGAACGACCATGTCCATCGGACCTCAAATGTGAAAAGTCACCACACTGTTCCTGTCTTCTTCACCTCCCCAGACCTTTTCTTAAGTTTCTCCTCTTCTATTTATTGAGCATAAACCATAAGATGATAAATATCCATATCATTGATAAGCATGGTGGTATGACATTCCTTAACCACCATCTCGGACACACCCGAAACAAACTTTACTCATCCTTGCCCTAGTATCGACAATCATAGTAGGAGCATACCTAGAAAATTTTCTGAACTTCAAAGATATTCTTTCACACTCATATTTCCCTGAGGAAGGTTGATAAATTCAAGCACCTTTTCCTCCCTCATCTCAAGGAGAAAGAACCTATCAAGGAGAGCAACCTTAAACATTTCCCAATTGAGAGGACCCCCATAAACTGCGCTCCTTTCTTTCCATTGGGTTAACCAAATATTAGCAACACTCTTAAGTTGGTCAGCGGCCAATTCCACCTTTTTCACCGCCGTCACTCCCATAATCATTAACACCTTATATACCTCATCAATGAACTCTTGAGTATCTTTCTCAACCTTAGAACCATGAAATTCTGGAGGATTCCTCCTAGTGAAGTCCCTCGTTCTCGATGCTACAGTACCTACATTTGGGTTCACGGGGAGCACAACCTCTCTATTGGCTTGAGCCATCATAGCTTGAGCCAATACCAAGAAAGCAGCTCTAAATTCTACATTGGTCACTTGCTCGGCCAAAGCACCAACCGGAGCTTAAGGATATAGAGGAGGAGCTTTCTGTTCCATGTTCTCGTTCACATTTCTCCTATTATAAGCGCTAGGAGAAAGGACTTATAGAGTTACAGTCTATCACATGACTTAGAGTAATGAAAGAAGTGGAGTTTCCTCATCATCTTATAGCTTCTTATTCATAAATGTGGCGCACTTCACACTCATGAAAGAGACACTACTTGATGTGGCTTATGGGACATACTAGGACCATTCTAAACCTTGTACTATGAATACCATGTTTTTCATAACCCAAGGTACACCCTAGGAGTAAGATGACCTATAGAACCCCGAGAGTTCCTGCGCAAGCCACTTAGCATACATAAACAAGACAATAGAAAATCAAGAAATTTAAAACAGATTTCATATCAGAAAGAGTTTATATAACGAAACGGAAGTCTACATAGTCTCAATAACCATCCATTACATCAAGAGTGACCAAGACGTAACCCTGACAACATGTACAATATCTGAAAGTAATGAGTAAAAGAGATAAAAGGTTCGGTCCTCGAAATATGAGGAATTTTCACTACCAAGTACGATCAAGGGGACACCGAGCGACAGGGATGAGAATTTGTAACGTTGGGCCCTTCATTGGAGCTAACAATGTAGGCAAGAGTATGTGTTAGTACAATTATGTGCCAAGTATGACAACAATGCATAGAGATATAAATCATTCTAAAAAGGACCTTTTCATTCTCATGCAAAGACAAAGTTAAAGTCATAAGAAAAAGGTTAGAAAACATCATAATAGTCATGGTCAAATGCAAGTAAATCTTCTCTTTTGATCACTTGGTAAATACTTCTTTAAGTAACCTTAGCTCTTCTTTGGTGTGGGAATTAGCCTTAACCGACATAGAGACCATGTTAGCTATAACTTTGTCACGACCCAGACCGTCGTGAGTGGCACCCACACTAACCCTCCGACAGGAGAACCAAACCTACAGCCCAACTAATCAACTTAACCAAAGAAATACACATTTAAAGCTACAGAAGCAAGTTTAAATAATAATAAAAATACGGAGTTCCCATAAACTCCCCAAGTTTTAAACAAATAACTAAACCAAACTAATGCGGAAATTCAACCCCTGGAATCTGAAAGTCAATGTACGAAAACTCTACTAACGACAAGTGTAAGAACAAGGGGTACAACCCCGAAGCTAAACAAAACACCTCAAACAAATAGTCTAAGTCCGAAAAGGGTGGACTTAAACAAGAAAGATCCATGGCAGGCTTAAAGAACTGTCTCACCCTTGAATCTGATCACGCTCAATAGTCACCTAGCTGAGGTATATCAATAGCCACCTGAAGATGCCCTGAACTCAACAAAGAAAGAGCAAGCGCAGTATTAGTACACAACCACAGTGCACTTGTAGGATCACACGGCTATCTAATTAAGTGTAACATACATTAGTCAACACAACAATATAATCACATGTACATATCGAACATATACAATATTATCAACATATACGAATAATGAACAACTTCACGATTTTCACATATCAAAGTTATATCAATTTAGAGCAACATACGGTCTTCCAATATCAATCATCATTAGATATTAACGAACTCATCACAAGTAGATACACAACACAATTCAATGGTCCTCTCACGGAACCCAATTAAATGGTCCTCTCATGGAACCCACACCCAAAGTGTTAGCATAATGGAACGTGGTATCCGATCCAATGTTTATGCCGGAACGTGGCAACCGATCCCATATTTATTTTGGAACGTGGCAACCGATCCCAGTTAGTACGTCGGATCGTGACACCCGCCCATTCAACAAACCACAATCACAATCATAATGTATATTCTCAAAATCATACAACAAGAGGTGATGCATGGCATACAATTGTTAAATTATCCTCATTTACGATTAGGGTGATCAATAATGCAACATTCGCATACATACATGCATTATAATGAGTAATTACAAACATATATCACACCAACATGAAATCACTACCATCACCTACTTCGAAACAAGCTTGAAACCCTAAGAAACTTGATCCTTCCCTTTCTGGATTCATTTCGCTTGTTCTTGGTCTACATACAATCAATATAATACGGGAATCAATAAACAATCACTAATTACCCGAATTACTAATAACTCTATGAAACCTAAATCAAACCCATGATCCCAATTATCCAAATTAGGGTTGCTTTCTCCATAGAATCAATCACAAAACCCTCCCCCATCAATATTCACCCATTATATTACATTCTACGGATTGAAAAATTGATTCGGGGAGTGAAAAGCTTACCGTTAGCCTTAAGAATGGTGCAAAACAAGTAGGAGTCACCTGGGGTTCGTTCCTTAGCTCTAAAAATCGAAAAGTGCCAAATAAGGTCGTTTAGGGGTTTATTTACAACTTTAAGTCGCGTCTCGCCCGCCACAGCGGCCACCACTCCGCTACAGAGGCCCCGCTAGAGCGATAAAAAGCCCTGCTAAAGCAGCTTGCACGAACCAGTGAGCTATTTAAAGAATTCCAAGACCCCAATTTCACAACACACCTTTAACCAACGATGCTCAGAAAATACCGTTCACGCTAAGAAATATTCCGGGAGTTCTACTTACCCGAAATTCCATTCCGTAAAGTCGTATGGATTCCTTAACGACTTATCTAACTACTCATGTAATCAAAATCATAAATAAATCATCCGATTGTTACCAGATTTCCCTACACCTTACTGACTCCGATTTTGTCCAAATTTGGACTAGGGAAAATCTCAATTTACTACGAAAAAGTTTTCTACCCCCAATTCTTTCCCCATTGACTTTTCCCTAACGATGGAATCAGGTCGTTACAATCGATACCAATTTACCCATCACTCGTCCCCGAGTGGTCAACTAGGAAAGATTGGCTAAAGTAAGGGTAGAGTAGTACCTGAATCGTCAAATTACTGCGGATACTTATTTTGCATGCCCTTTTTACCAAATCTCATTACCCCTAAGGGTTTGACATCTCCAACCCCAAACCAACCAATTGAATACCTAAACATCCTCCCTTACAATGCCTCCATGAAGTCATCACAATGCTCGAGAGATAATTAATGTTGTATGTACACTTAGCTAACCACAAAGCGATTCCCAATAACCACCAAAATTGATCGTACACATGTCTGCAACATGTTATCAAAGACTTTGACACAAACATCAGGACGAATCCTTTCTCACATAACCATGATAAAATCCTAAATCAAAACTCGCCACAATTAGAGGTGAACCTGAACCAGCCAACATACAATCATAATACCCAAAAAATCACAGTTCTTATCAACATCTCCATCTCACACCCCAATTCCCCATGAGTTTTAAGCTATAAAAATTTTGATCTTTAGAAATAAGATACTCATTGAGGGATATGTCCAAGCATACAAAATCCTCCAACAACACTATCAAAAATGTTAGATTTAGAAATTGTAGATCACCTCTTAAGAAAAGTAGAATTGGACCCAATGATCCCCACATTAAACCACACATAATCGATACATGACCTCGACGACTAGAGGAACATTAAGATTATCGAACAACCACAATTATGCATGGTAGCTCTTCTATAAATTCTCATAAGCAAGGTAGTACAGGTAGAACCACTAAAAAATTTTAACATCTTCAAGACAACACCAATTATGTCATTCGAAATAACCAAATCCTCCCAATCTTCCCACTCAACCAAGAGAACATCGCAGGATTTGGTACCTTTGATCCACCAATAGGGATCATTCTTGATAACATTCAAATATACTTCTTGAAAAGAAATATAAACGATCGTATGCAATATATTTACCCAACTATGAGTCGGGGTCGATCCCACAGAGAATATGGAAGAATATTGTCAATAGCAAATATTTTACTCGATAGTCGTTATATAACAATGGGGGGATTTAATTTGAAATAAAATAAAAAACAATAAAAAGATAGCTTTGAACTAAGTATTTATTTATAATCAGATTATTAAAAGTAACTAGGAATTTGTTCCCCATAAGCTCATAACGCAGTAATCCTAATAATAGTAATTATTTTCTAGTGTATCACATGCAAAGTGATAAGTTAGGTATCTCTAAATCCTTGGTCCGGCATCTAGAGAATTTCACCCCGCACCTTGGTCCGTTTATGTGTGTATAATTTACAAACTCTTACCTTTACCTCATATTAGACATCATAATCGATGTTTGGCTTAGTTATTACTTCGCACCAATCGACACTAGCCTATTAGATAGTATCACAGTAAATCTATGTTGATAATTTTTTTCTTGTTGATTACCTCCTTGGTCCGGCAAGTAGCAACAAGGTGAGTTCTAACGTTTGCAACCGTTTAAAAGACTTTTAAACGAAAGAATTATCAATGCATGCTTCAACACTATTCAAGAATTACTTAGTTATTATTTATACTTTGTTAATCGCTTATGGTTCTCACAACCCTAGTTATGAAATTTAGCTACTCATTATCTCAAAAACACAATCAAATTTATTAAAATAAATATGCTTGTATTAATCATAAAAAAGTTAAGAACAACGCTAAACTATCTTTTATTAATCACGAATACAAATAAATAATAAAGGAGAAGAAAGAATAAACCACAATTCTCCGGCCTCCACGGCGGCTCTTCCAAAGTTCCTAAGCTAGAAGAAAATTTATATTGTGTCTTGTATCTTGGTTCTTCGCTTCCCTAAAGAATAATTTTTCATGCCCTATTTATAAACATAGAAACCCTAAATAAAATAATAAAGTTCAAGACAAATTAGGAAAACAAAACCCAATTAAATTGGGTTTCCAATTGCTCGCTAGATTTCTTCAAATTGTTGGCGGCAGAGGGGCGGTTAGGTATAGACACGTGGCAGCAGCGAGCCAAATTCAATTTGAATTGGCAATTTGTTCACATTGGCCTCATATGTATAAATATATTATTTTAATAAATTTAATCCATTAAGCTGTCTGTTTGATTTCCTTCTTCAACCTTCCATCTTTAATGCGTTTTAGCTCCAAACTTCTTCATTTTTCCACCAATTTAATCCTACACATAAAATACACAATTTAGTAAAATCCATAAAATTCATGCTCAAAAAGGACAAATATAAATAATAAATGTGAGGAAATAATGATTAAAAATATATATATTTTAGCCTCACATTAGGGATCCACCCACAATAGTGAAAACACACGTAATCATAGCTAGTGAAACATACTCACAACACTAACAATCGTCCTAAACACTCTGACCTTTTACCTTATTATAAACCAACACTTTTAAATGAAACCTTTCTTAGGTACTTTAACAATCAAAAGTAATAAACTTTACGACTCAAACTAGGTGTAAATCCTTTCACATGCTCAATACCGGGTACAATTGATCATTTCTCACTTGCCAATTCATACCTTAACAAAATACATCATCATGAAGGTAGACTCACAATGAAAAATCTGAATTATAATTTCAACCGTATAACACAATCCCTTTATCTATCAACATTACCTTATACTTTGAAGATTTTTATGAAATCCCGGATCTTCGCTTATCATTGATCGCATCTCCATCGATCTTACAATATCTTTTCGCTAAAATTTCAATCATACTCATTACTAGACTCAAAAACAAAACCAAGCACTTGTCCTCACAATCAAGTTAATGTCCTCACACTCCTTTCTCAAGTCTTTTTCGATAGTTTATAACCCATCTGATGGACCCATGACACTATTACCATAGCCACAACAAAACAATGAAATCACGTGTCTCTGAACTCAATTTTCTACCCCTCTGAAGATACCGCTTTAGCCTTAAGAATCCAATAAAATATTCTTGCTCTTGCCTCTCTCTAAAGTATGTACTACATTCTACTATATTTTCCTTCATTATAACTCTAGCTCTTTAACATTCTATTCGAATGGTGTCCCACCATCTCTTAAAACTTTCCATACAACCATGTTACTCACCAAATATTAGAAAACCACAACCTTAGATACTCGCAAGTCGTAATTAC
>JAJOOH010012965.1:0-17234 GCA_029582605.1 Solanum gracilifrons
GAAGTACTCAAAGACTTAGTAATTTTCTGCATAACATTTCACTGAATTCAAATACATTAAATACAACACTGAAACAAAGAAAGTAACTGCCTACTGCCTACTACAACTGAATGAGAAAGTGGAGGAGTAACCTCCTTACTGCAATAACTGCTACACAGAAAATAAAAACATAAATACTTAAAAGCTGTAGTAAAATAACTTATAAGCTAAAGTAATCTACTTTCTAATTTCCTTAAATCTCCCATGTGTAAACCGTTGGTAGACTAAAGGGGTGCTAACAGTGATGGTTATTCTCCTAGAAGTAAAAAGCTTTACTGCGACCAACAAGTGGGCTTAGTTTACTTAAGTTGTTTCATTGAGAAACCTCTTATGTAATGTTTTTTCAGGTAAAGGCCTCTTTTCAGAATAGATTTATAATAGCTCTTTGATTTTGCTGTTTTCATATCAGACACTCGATATAAATTTACATCAGTCAGCGATGCTGAGCAACAACAGCTTCAATTGTTGCACAGAGCATGTATTGCTTCCATTGAGGTAATTACCAACTCTGACTGAATCATACCTTTTTACCGATTCTGTATCTGTTGCTTGTTCATCAGATGAGTTTGTATCATGCGATGTTACACATGTCGTGTTTGAAATATGTGCATTATGCTTTGTTGCCTTATTTTCACTTGGATAAGAAACGTACACCAGTTAAAATTATATTTGCCTTACTCTGTCTTGTTATTTTCTTAGTAGAAGCTGATGGCATGTAGTTTTATTGTAAAACTGCTGCGGTATGCTGGACATTGAGAGTGTGTGTAATCTAAGAAATTTAAGTTTAAAGTGGAAGCTGTAGATAATGAAGATGACTATGGGTATAAATACCTTGAACTGATAAAAAAATTTCTTTTTTTTGTGTCCCAATTCAATTGTGAAATTAGAGCCAAAATATTGTTGGTCATAAACTTTATGCTTTCGAAGCTGAATGAAACAGTGAACAGCTAAATATCTAACAGGGTACTGCGCGTAATATCAGCTGAATCTGTTTGAACATAGTATTAATCTCTTGTATGGTTTCTTTTCCTGAGGTGCTATGCATGCTCTTTCATAGTCATAGTATTATTCTTGTAGTTGTTTATTCTTCGATTTCTGTTACTATTTGTTGTTTCTTGTACTTCGATTATAGTATTATTATGTCATTATAAAAAAATATTGTAGTTATTGTTCCTTTTTTTCATAATGCTTTGCCATGCTATCTTTAGTATTTTGTTGTGGCTTCTTTCCTTCTGTTATTTCTTTTCCCAAACTGCTTCGATATACTTGTCCTTTAGCTAGGGTCTATTGAAAACAACCTCTCTACCTCGCAATTGCTATGCATGTTCTTTCTATATATTCATTTTAGGGCTTAGGTCCAAATTTATCCCTCTACTATACAAAATACCTTAATTTCACCTGTTTTATTACTTTGGAGAGCCATCCGTATCCTTTTTGTTATCAAATTGTCTCATGTTTTCTCTGGACTTTATACAAGGCGATTTGCTAACGACAAGGGTATCAATGATCCCAAACCCAAAGTATAATGGAGGGTAAAAATAAGATACATCATATGGTAGTGGGGAACTTTTGATCCTTTTCCCTATTTTTTCCTTTTTAATGATGCACTAAGAGGATAGAGTAGAAGCGACCTCGGGGGCCTTACCACATGTTAGTATTTCAGGTCCTGCCTTCCCGCTTACCACAAAATACCCAAACTGCAGCTACACAATCTGAAACTGCTGCACAAGCAATGGAATTAGCAATTGGAATCAACTCTTCCATTGATTCTGCTAAAGAAAATAAGATTTTACATCATCATGGACAAAGCTCCGGAGTAAAAAATGAAAATGACTGGTGTAATAACACTGACGATTCTGTTCACAGCGGATGGGGTTCATTTGCCAGATCCGAGCCTAGATCAGAAATTACTAACAATGATTGGACGGATGACCGAACTAAGGTCCAAGAAAATGGATGGGGAAATACCGCAGATGTATCCAGTCAACGACCACAACAATCACTTCCTAAATCCACACCATCTGAACTAAGCTGCAGCGGATGGATCGACGAGCCTGCTGTAGAAGAGTACAATGGATGGGGCGTGCCCGAGCCTCGGCAGGGACGTAGAGATGCCTCAGCTGAAGTTCATTATCAAGGATGGGAAAACACTTCAAAGGACAAAACAGCATCCTCAGATGTAAGTAGCTGGGAAGCAATGGACAAGACAGACAATGCACCTGAATTTAGGCCTAGTGTCTGTCCAGGTGAAAACGCTGAAACTCAAGAGGGTAACAATCCTGCTTTTGATTTTGCGGTACCTTCAGCTCCACCTGTTCCAGAAGAAGTTGAAGACGTACATTATCCGGTCATAGATCTTAGCCCATTGCACCGGTTGAATCCTTCTGTGGAACTAAAAACAGCTTCTGTTACGACTCAAAAGGAAAAAGAACATGAGCCTGCACTGTGTATAATATGTTGGGAAGCTTCAGTTGAAGGAGCATGTGTACCTTGTGGTCACATGGTTGGCTGCATGCAGTGTTTGAACCAGATCAAATCAAGTAAAGGGGAGTGTCCCGTTTGTAGAGTAAAAATCGACCAGGTTATAAAGCTCTACTCTGTTTGAGAGGTAAATATAGTGTTTACATTCCTTATTTATCATGTCATTCTCCTAGAACATCTAGCCTAGCTATCATAATAAACTACATTCGTCGGGAACGTGATCTTATCTAATGTCACTTCAATTTCATTCTTATGGTCCGTCGTAATTACTTTATTTTACCTTATAATTCTTGCACTTTAGCGTTCTTTTCCATAGTTACAGTTTTAGTTGACTCACTCACTAGCTAGTTTCCATAGTTACAGTTTTAGTTGACTCACTCACTAGCTAGTTTCCATAGTTACAGTTTTAGTTGACTCACTCACTAGCTAGTTTCAAATAATATACATCGTGGAATCCAATCAGGTGTACTATTAGTTAGTTCATTCATAATTTAGGTAAACATCTACCAAGTCAAGGTAAAGACACATCAATAACAACAATGTACTCGGTATTATCCCCACCATGGGGTCTGGTAAGGGTAGGATGGGATGTACATAGACCCTACTTTTGTAGGGTAGAAAGGTTATTTCCAATAGACCCTCGGCTCAAGGTAAAGAATACTTCCTCCCACTTTCCAACACTTGTGACTAGTGAGTACTTCTTTGTACATATATTATTTTGTGGCATTTACGTTATTTGGTGGTATTTGTTGGTGATGATGAATGCATTAGACAAAAATTATTCTTACAGAGCTCCTTTTATTATTATTTTGGTGGAAGATAGAACTTGTATTACTTATGTGTTTTTGTGAATATATTCTTCTCAAGATACTTGCATAATTATTTGTTGTACAATCAAGTATAACCCTTGCTTGCCTAATCCACCTACTCATCAATCACGGTGTTCAACTGACTTGCATTGAGAGACACGTATTGTATTGGAATTTGACGCTTAGTTCATTATGATTGATGCATCATGTATGAACCCTAAAAAATTCAAGTTAGAGAGGAACATAGAGTTAAGTTCTTGAAGAGAAGGAACAAGAAACATCCTAATGTTACTACTTAAGCAATAAGATCGATTTTGAATGACAAAAATTAAAAATCAGCCCATTTGAAGGGCAAACTGTGCAATTAAATGCAGATTCAACGTCAATAGCTGTGAATTCGATTGAACAAAAAGAGTACCAGAACAGATATACACGAAGCAAAGTGCCAAGATTGAGTTGAAAGAGTATTTCCCAGTCATGTTTTCAGAATTCAAGTTTTACAATCGGCAAATTTACCGACATACAAATGCTTGTTACCATTCGTAATATGGTGAACTTGGGGTTGCTAGTCTTCATCATCACTGAGAATAATCACATTTCTAACTGTCGATGAAGACCCCTGTGCAAGATGTTTCTTGAGAACTGTACTGGAAGAAGTTGCCATATTTTCTCCAACAGCAGTATTCTGTGATACTTTTGGCAATAAAACTTTATTCTCATCATGAACATTTTCTTTCAATTGTGATCGATGATTCAAATTCATTGTTGTTGAACTTGGACCAACTGAAGGTGCAAAGAACACATCTACTTTCCTGTACTGTTGAATATCTGATGCTTGTCTGGAGGTTGAACGGTGAGATGTACTCTCAGAGATTACCACATTAGGAATCACAGGTTTGTGCTTCATTGTTTCCATACCTACTTCCTTGCTAGCATCTTTAGAAACATCGGATAGAGGTAATCCAAGTTTTTCTTTTGCCCTGTTATGAACTGCACTTACCTTTCGATCCAAATCTTCAACCATGATGTTCAACTCATCTATTTCATACCGTATAAGCAAATACCTCTCGCTCCAAGCACAATCACATAGTTGTTTGGCATGAAGAAGACAAGTATATTTATGTGGTGAACATTTGCAGCCAATGGCAGAAAGGTATAGATCACAGAAGCATGTGACACACTCCCGTTTGGTGGTAGCACAAAAGTCATCCTCCATCTTTCGCGATTCAAGTGAAGCAAACAGATATTTCCGTATTCTCACTTCAGTGGCAACCCGTGTCTATCCAACACAAAATGAAACAATAAATCATATTCTAAATAATATAACTAGTCAGTAATGACATTAGCCCTCTAAGGACCCTTGGCATAGTTAACTTCCTCAACCAGAGTAGGGACCAACAGAAGCTAAGTCTCAACCTCCGGGGTTAAGGATAGGGAGCTAACAACAACACACCGAGTGAAATCCCACAAGTGGGGTCTGGAGAGGATAGAGTGTATGCAAACATTACCCCTACCTCGTGGAGGTAGAGAGGATGTTTCCGGAAGACCCTTGGTTCAAGTGCAATAAATCAAGTAGTTAAAAAGGGAAAACGACAGTAAAGAAAATATGGCAACTAATAAGAAAGAAGTACAGAGCATCCAGTTAGAATTACAAAATACCCTGTTACTTTTGCCTAGTCATATTTGAAGCATGAGTTATTGTTGAACGAGGTTTAACGACTAGAGAGGGGAAACAGTTGTGGATGATGGCAGAATTAGAAATAGAGCATAACAAGGAACGGAAGAAATGACAATGTCAAATAAACGAATAAGCAGCAAGCCTGTTAGAATTGAAGTTCAGGAATTGGGAATGGTTCCTTATTAAGAAATCATGAACAATAGAGGCTTACCTTAAGTGCTTTTGTTAAATAACCATAGTTCCGACAGACTGTTCTCCATTTTGAATCATCAAAATAATTCTTGTTGCGAAGTGCAAGCTCTCCTAAGGTCCTAATTGCTTCTGCAGCTGCTTCAAGCAACAGTTTATCATGGGAGATTGATGTCTTTCTGTCCTGCTCACGGTACAGTTCCACAGCGTTCTGACCATGTGGTAACCAGTCAAACGGAGCAAAATTTACTGCTTCATAACAATTAAATCCACTATCAAACTCTGCATGGTATGCGCCAGGGAGTATGAGAACAAACTCCTTCGGATTTTGCACACAACGATAAACAGGTATACCCTCTGACGTCAATATAGAAGGAGAGAATTGTGTGGCCTGCATTGAATATGAAGGTTGATCGATCAAATGGGAGGTAATAGACAAACTTTTCATCTTCGTGCAAAATATAACAAAATCAAGTACATTATAGTTCTATCTCTTCTAAATCAGAAAAGGAGATTTTAGACTGTCCTGGTCAAACTTGAAGCATATAAGTCTCCAATAATTGTATTTTTCTTTCCTACTCTATGATGATGGCAAAAATTTATTCACTGGAAGAATAAAATTCCAAAGTTAAAGAGGGAGGACAAGAATGCTGAATATAGGATTTAAAATTCATTGTTTCAAGCAACGAATGACAGTTTCCAATAGCACTAACTCATCACTTCAACATACGCGCAGACAGTAAGATGTAACAACAGACAAGGATGAGTGTTGTTAGACACATACACATTAAGCACTTAGCAAAGTATGGCCTTCCAGGTCGTATAACTCGTCACAAAATACAGCTGAAGTGCATCTGCTTCCATTGTAAGAAAAAGAAGGAATGCAAAGAAAATTAAATAAATCATGTCTCCAGAATGCATCAATTAGGGATAGTAGTGGAAGAGGTTGAAGGTAACAGATGAAGAAAATCTTGAGTAATGGGTGAGAAGTAAGTTGGATAGGGACTACATCTAATCAAAGCTAGAAATTTGAATACTTCAATGAATTTCATTCTTGAAGGTTGAGAGAGTTATTTGAAACTTGCAACGATAATGAAAGGGGAATTGGACTTGGGATAATGAAAAATTGGAAATACAATCTGACTAATTGCAAACTCTGCACTTCCTCCTTTTAACATTACCATAGCTTTAGAAAAGAAAATTGCAAAAATGAAAAAGAAGATTTTCATAAACTTAAGGTTGAAATCTCAAAATACTATTCTCAATTCAACTTCTGGATAACTTCCGATTCACCAAAGGCAAATCAAATAATTCCTCATTCTTTTTTTTGGAGGTCCTCAGTTTCATTCGAGTAACTTATTCTAGCCAACTAAAAGGATCTTTGATTAATCCAAAGATTATTTGGTTTCCATAAGTAATTGTAATATTTCATGGATATACAAATAGGAGAGTTTATTTTATTAGTAAACTGAAAAAAGGAACCAGCTAAACATTCATCCCTTTCTTTCCAGTAACAGGCATTTCCTAATCAAAATAATGAAAAATAACTTCACAGATTTGAAACTCACAAGGTTGTGAAGCAAACAAGGATGTGCTGACAATTGTGGGAGATGCTTCTTGACAGCTTCCTCAAACTTGCAACGATGACTCCCGGGAACCCCATAAAATATTCTTGGAGCGCCAAAATGTATGTAGGATAGCAAATATAAGTGGTGCTCTTCAATTCTCTAATGGAGGATGGAAAAAGAAGAAAATATAGCCAATCAATCAATCAAAAAGAAAATGCTATTATGCTCATTAGTACTTTCTCCTCCCAAGAGATACTGCCCCACCCCCAAAAACCAAAGACAAACGAGAATATGCCCAAGAATAATTTGAATAAAAGAACAAAAGTCCTTGCTTAATGAAAAAACTGTAAATCTTACCCAGTAATTAGACGAAAAACACATTCCAATGGAGTGCCGGGGAAGCAAAATAGAGGAACTGTTACAACTCTCAAAACGGAGAAGAGAATCTTGAAGCTTAGGGGCATTGTTCAAGTTCCAACCTGATTCCACATATTGTGGACATGCAGTTACATCCCGTGGATTGGTTTTATGTGGAAAAACACTTTGGCTTGCACTAGTTTCCGTAGTATTCCCATGGAGCACCTAATAAAACAAATTGACAACGAAAAGTGAGAAACAATGATGGAAGGAAAAAAAGAGTTTGGCAGATCCCTAGAAAAGAAAATTGCAATTCCAGAGAAAACCTCAATTTCTTCAGTTGGATTCTCAATAATCCTCCAGTATTCCCCTTCAATATCAGGAATAGATGGTTCTGACAGCATCTGCATTGCATCTGAATTAAAGTTTGAAGCTGTGATCTGATCTTCCTTGACAAAGTACTGCCTCTTGAAATGATCAGCGTAATTCTTGAAAGACTTCAGCTTAAACTTTGGCCCACTTTCAAATTCAAAGTGTTCATTACAACAACCAAATTCTTTAAGTTCCACGCTGTGTCCAAACTCTGGCTTCATACTTGAGATTTTCTGCCGTCTATTATTCATCTTCTTATGGGCTCCCTCAAGTCTTTTCTTTAAAAACAAACTCTGGAGGTCACTAATGCGCTGGATATGAGTGTTGACTCCACACCTCGTGTCCTCTTCTTCAATGCGGCAAGGTGGTTTCCAGGAAGAGGGAGGAACAATACGGCATACTCCATACTGCTTGACATGTGGAAGGATGCTTGCAACATACTTGAGAGTATCTTTAAACTCCTAGCATAAGATTTAACTTCATGAAAGCAGCATCTGGCACGGTACCTGTTCATGATCCAATAGAGGGCATATACCAGGCTGAAAGAAAGATGGGAGTGTCAAAGAATACCTCTTCAGTAGGATGGAGTACAGGAGCTTCATCAAGTGAAGGGATCCGTGCCGATTCCGGACGACTTCTTGCAATAACCTTTTGAAAAAGCATACCAGAAACATCATAAGCTCAATGAAAACTGAAAAACATAAATTACAAGACAGATGATCACAATTAACTTTTGGGTAGAAAACATTTAATCCTTGCCTTGAAACCAAACATTATACAATATTAAGGAAGAATGAACCTTCTGGCAGTTGTGACAACTGGAACATCCACGGATAACTCCTTTGGGAAGATAAGCATGTGAAGACGAACCCTGAAAAATAAATTCAACCCAGAGATAATCAAATGACCAAACCATTATTCTAACTAACAGCGCCACATGCCAACAATTACACAGAGAAACCGTATATGCTGCCACATTCTTTGACCAGCCACTACAAGAGAAGATGCAACCGATAGGCCTCAGGCTCAGTAGATTAATGGACAAGCCCTTGGCTTACAAGTAATGCACAAGACAATCAAATGAAAAAAAGTATACATGTAGAGAAACAGTAAAGGAAATCATCCTTGACCAATACTCGAGCACACTTTCCTAGATATATGTCTTAATAAAGCCCATCAACACAGTTACAGTGTCCCACATTGATTGAGGGAATTGATTATTGTCCCCTTATATGGTTTTGGACAACCCTCACCTAGTGGGCTACCATTTTATGTTTGACTTAGGTTCAAAGTTCATTTTCTTAACATGGTATCAAAGCCATACATCCTCTTGTTGATTTGTTGGGCATCATATTATGTCATCCATGCTCCAAATGGCCATGGTTAGGAACACATGGGAATGTTGGAGTCCCACATAGGTTGAGGGAATGGGATGTTGTCTTGTTATATGATCTTGCTCTCTTGGACAATTCTCTATCTAATGAACTTCTTTTCGAGGTAGAGTTAGGCACAAAGTACATTTTCTTAACAAGTACGTATTATTAGGATTTAGGAGTAGTTAGTACCTCTCATTTCATAACCAGAGAAGAGCTAACTTAATAGTACAAGCTTTTGAGGAACGTAGGTGGATAATATGGGTGACAAGGGCTGAACATCCAGAGACACTACGATTCAGATTTAAGGTTAGGTCCATATATATTATATACTTCCATATTAACTACTGTCTACATATACTAATTCCCTTATTGACAAGTAAAGGAACAAAAGAATTCACCATTCAGCCCCTCCCCTGTATAGTGCAGGGCAAACAGAGAATAAAACCTTATCAGTTGATACAACTTTTCTCTTGATAAATCAAAAAGAAAATTCATAATTGTGCAAGAAGATGATGCAAGGGTTAGTAGGTACAAATGCTCAGTTGTAAAGCTCCTAAAAAACTATCCACCCCTTTAGATATCCTCCTTTTCTTTCCTTATTTTGCTTAACTTCCATGTTGCAAAGGCATATTTAGCCCCAACTGATTTGCCATCTCCGTGGACGCTATGTTATCCAAACTCCCAGCATCAATGATTATCTTTGCACTGGCCAATTCCGACATAGATTTTGAATACAACCTTCTGTCTTCTCCTCCTTTCTGCTGACGTTGGCTCATGTTGACACACAATCTAATGACAGTAAAACTATCTCCTGTCCTGAGCTTGAGAACCCCAGCTCAAGGTAATACCCATGATATATTGAACACGACACGAGTCCAACTCGGCTGCATTGCGATAATGAAGAAAGATAAGATTAGGGACCTCCCTTTCTTCTAGCGCATACAACAGTAATTCAAGTTTACACAAACCCCTCCTTTCTAAATAGTGTCCTAAAGATAGTGTCTCACACAGCATACTATGCAAAGGAAACCACTTTTTTGGTTCTGACTTACAAACATATTTCTCCATATAGGTTCTATTCCTCCTCTATAATCCAGATACCTATAGCAAGATTGCACTGCAAAGCAATCACGTTTTGCACCTGGGCCTTAACATACCATCCTGTCCTCCCCTTGCTATACCACTTTGCCATAAATATGAAATATCTTGAAGAAATCCTCCATTTTTTCCTACTTCTAATCACCTGTCAGTTGACACAGCGTTCTTTTTGATAACCATGGTGTCTGAACCAATTTGTGCGCACCTCGACTAGTTCCACAAGATATTTGCCACTTCCTGCCAGTGCAGGTACTTGGTAACTCTGTCCACTAAGGCAAGGACAGATGAGAAGAAATCACCCAGTGTTAGTGTTTTTGTCCATTAACAGTGTTCATCTTGTTCCAAGAACACAAGGATGCATATGGTCAACAGGAGTAATCCTCGGTAAGGCCCAAAAATATTATCCCCATATGCACCTCTCACCAGTATGTTTATCACATCTGGTCCAACCAGAAGCATCAGCTATGGTCTTCACTCTTCTTTTCCTGCCTTCTCAATAAACACCACAAGGGGAATTCTTTTACAGCAGTATACATATTGAAGGTGACACAAACTCAAAACTTATAGTTTAATCAATTTAATTGAAATCCATCATTAATATGTTTATACTACGTATGGAAATAAAAAAAGGATTTATGAGAATTTTATGAAAATTTTACTGACCTTATCAGCTTCACATTCAAAATCCTCTTCCATGTGATCAACATGATCATCAAGTATCCAAGGCCTACGCCTAACAGAACTCTTAAGCTTTCCTGTGCTAATAATTGTTGATGTAGAAGCAACCTGGATAGGACCTTGCTCAGACTCATTCCCAACAGCCACAGAGTTACAGGTTTCCTCATTATTTTCTACCTTCTGTAGTGTGAAGGACGTTAGTGATTCAAAACCGGGTGGAACTGAAAACTTTTTCCAGTTGTCACATTCACCCTGTAATCTGGTGCGCTTGGCCCCCATCAACACTGAGACAAAATAGCACTGGAACAAAAAGGAAAAGTATTAGTGGACATGAAATGTGACATGGACTTACTTTGCCTTCTAAGGAAGAAAATAACCAAATACAGGCATGCTTCATCAATGTCCATGTAAGTTGTACCTCTTAACTTCACCTTTATATTTCTGTCAAGTACAATCAGACATCCGTCTGTGAGAACTTCAGAACTGACTTGCAACAAGAGAACAGAGATTAAAGGGTAAATACTAGCCAATATGACATATAGTCAAAGATAAAATAATCTGTATACAGATGACAAAAGTCTACAAGTAACAAAAAATGAATTTGGTCGTGCCTGGTATTTTAAGGTCAATAAAAATAGGTGCGGATGAATTTTAAACAAATTCTTCATAAAATACCTTTTTAAAATTGCAGACATGAATCTTGTTAATATGAGAACACCAAAAGTAAGGGGAAAAAGGGATACACAACAGAAAGAAACTAATCCAATCTTCTTCATTTTTGAACTGGTAAGTATATTGAGATAAACAGCAAAGCGCTGAGAAGGTTCTCTGTAGGCACAAATCAGCTATCCCCATGCAAAAACAAAAAGAGGGGCACCTATCTATACAGAAATATATAATCCCCATACTGTTTTCCATCCTTTACATCCTGTAAAGTTGCACCAAAAAGCCATAAGCTAAAGACATTTGTACAGAGACAGCTTTCCCTACAAAAACCTGGCATTTATTTCCGTCCACATAACCCAACAGACACAAGTCGGCACTGTAACCCACAGACTTCTTGCTGGTTTCCTAATCCCACTTTTACCCCAAACAGTCAGCAGGTTTGGGGAAGTAACAAAATAGAAGCCAAATCACTCAAATTCATGTCCGAGAGCAAATGCAGAACTGCTAGCTGTCATTGGTTGGATACTCTCTTCGTATAATGTCTTAGCTTGGTCACTCAAATTTAATTCTCCTAGCAAGTTCGCCAAACGGGATACAAAAAGATAGAATTTTTAGGATGGAATAGCAAATGCACTTGCTGTTAATACAAGTCCTGCATCTCCTACCAAATTCAGACCTATCCACCATTCTCTCCTTCAACAATGCCTTCACTTCCCTTCTAGACGCTACTTACCTTTTTTTTCGGAAAAGAAATCAATCAGCCAACTATGTCTCAACTCCAATCTATTAGAGTCAATTCCATAATCTGATGTATCCATTTAGCTCTATTTGGATCCATTTCTTTCTTAGATACTAGATTTCCAAAAAGAATGTTGTTCTGGGCATTTAATCCACCAAACTTGATCAGCTCATGGAAGTATCACAAACTAGAACAAACCCATTTCATATTCAGCACCATGACAAATATCTACACACAAATGACACATCTATTGTCCATGTGACAAATCGAAGAATGAACCAAACTTGCAACTATAAGTGAGACATATATGAAGCATCGAGAAAATGAAATACACTTAAGTACCTAGAAATTGCACAAAAGGTGGTGGTGGTTTTAACATTGCAGTTTCGTAAGATTCTAATTAGAAGTCAGCTATAAGAATCCTGGGTGTCCATTTTGATCTATTTGGGTCCATTTTCATTCCTTGATACTAAATTCCCAAAAAATAACGTGGGCACTAAATCCACATTCCACTCAACTTAATCAGTTCTTAGAAGCATAAAACTAGCACAAACCCATTTCATATTTCAACAGCAAGACAAATTACAAAACGAGATACACATATGAGACATCTATTGTCCAAGTGAAAAAAATCAAAGCTTGAAACAGTAAATAAAATAACTATGAAGCAGTATGAGAATGAAAATACGATGGACCATAAAAGGTGATGGTAGTTGTGTATCCATTTTGCTCAATTCGGGTCCATTTAATTATTTGTTACTAAACTCCCAAAAAGAATGATGTGGGCGTCAAATCCACCCAACTTAATCAGCTCTTAGAATTGTCATAAACTAGCACAAACTCATGTCATTTCAGCACAATGACAAAGAAAAAATATAAATACACACATTTATGACCAAAAAAATCAAAGCTTGAACCCAAAATTTGCAACTGTAAGCAAGACATTTATGAAGCAACTATAAATTGGACCGCAAAAGGTGATAGTAATCACAAAAAGTCATCTATATGAATCTCGGGTATCCATTTTGATCTATTCGGGTGCTTTTTCATTACTTAATACTAAATACCCAAAAAGAATGATGTGGGCATCAAATCCACCCAACTTACTCAGTTCTTAGAAGTATCACAATTCACAAACTAGCACAAACCAATTTCATATTTCACCACAATAACATAGAACAAACAGAAACACACACATATGACACAGCTATTGTCCATGTAAAAACACCAAGCTTGAACCAAAACTTGAATCAGTAAATAAAACATGTATGAAACAGTAAGAGAACGAAAATACGACGAAACACCTAGAAATTGAACCATAAAAGTTGTGTATCCATTTTGCCCTATTCAGGTCCATTTCATACTCTGCTACTAAATTCCCAAAAAAGAATGACATGGGCATTAAATCCACCCAAACTAGCACAACCCCATTTCATATTTCAGCAAAATGAAAAAGAATAAACAGAAATACACAACTAAAAATTGAATCTTGAATCAAAACTTGCAGTACGTTTACCTAGAAAAAAGTGATACTAGTTTTGGAGATGCAGAGTCAAAAGGGTATCAGCAGAACTTGATTTGAAAATGGAGAGAAGGGTTTGCACAGGGAAGAAAACTCATAAACCTAGTACTTGAACAAAACTTTAAGGAATCAACTATGGAGGATTTTTTTTCCTTTTCAAGATTCTTCTTCCCCAAAACTCAACTGAAATAATCTGAGTTTTTTGAAGCTAAAATTGTCACATATTTATGGGATAGTGTTTATTTTGACCCTTCATTTGCTACTGTGGATCACTTTTGGTCCAAATAACAAAATGGATTTAAACTCTATTATTATCCAAAAAAAATAAATTGAGTTGGACTTCAATATGGGTACTAGATGAAAAATCAAAAGAAAAAAATTACCATTTAATCATTTTCAATGCAAGAATTATGCTGAATAATCTTGAAAATCAATGATTTTGAATTTTTGATCATACAAATTTTCGTGGTTAAAAAAGTCAAAAAGTGTTATTCATAGATCAAAACTTGACAAAAATGAAGTTAAAAGTTCAAGATTATCCAATCGCACTTAATACTGTATTTAAAATTTATTTATATTTCATGTTTTTTCCCAACTAGGAGTAGTTAGGTTGCATGAACCAATCCAAAAACATAATAACATTTATAATAGAATTTGTAGTAAGAAACTTATTGAATATATACAAATTATTAATTTAGAACTCAGTAATTTTAAAAATTTAGTATTTTGCATCCATAAATTTTAAGGTTTGGCTTTATTTTAATTTGTTTGTTCTATTTTGACATGAGATAGAGTTTAAGATAGTAAATAAGACTTTTGAATCTCATTATTCTACCTCATTATGTTTGTAACTTATGTAACTTTTGGACTATTCATTTACTCCATTTACTATCCTATAATCTTTTTATTTATTGCAAGAAAGTATTCCTCACCAGTGAATAGTGATGGTCTTACTTAGTTTTGATAACAAGAGATATACAAGAAAATGTATCTCCATTTTCTTCTTCATATTTTAAACTCCTTTTTTGTAAATAACTAACAGTTGTGAGATTATATGTTTGTGATTACATGTCATAAACATTTTGATGTGTGATTAAGATTGACATTTCCGGTGTTAGAAACTAATTGTGCAAATCTAAAATTACTATATGTCAAGTTATACAATTGCTCTTTATGATACATTTGATGTTTGACTAGTTTGATATATATTAAACAGAAACTGTCAAAAATCAATAGACTCACCTTTATCATCTTCCACTAATTAAGATAGTGAAATTATTGATTATTCTTATTTTTTCATCTTCTTTCTCCTGATAAAGTTTTATGTACTTTTTATGCATCAAGTCTTGAGAACTTGAACGGGAAATTACAATCATGGAAAAACGAAAAGATAATGAAGAAGCAAACAACTCATTGGTAAGCTATTTGATAGAGTGAACTGTAAAGTATTGAATTGTAGATATGTGGCTTTAAAAATTTGATATGTGTTATCTTGGCAGGTATTATTTTCTGCTCTTTGCAAGGACATTGCCGATGTTCTGGATTTCCTAGAGAGATTAGAGAATGAGGAAAATCAAAAAGCTCTTGACAAAGATCTAGTTGAAAAGCTAAAATTGGAGCTGGCATTTATTTGTACATATGTCCAGCTTTCTTATTGCGATTTGGAGCAATTTGAAGATATAATGACTAGAAAAAGACAAGAGGTTGAGAATCTGCTTCAACCAATTTTGGATGATGATGGCAACAACTTCGGGTGTAAATATGTCCTTACTAGCCTCACCGGTAATATGGATGACTGTATCAGTTTGTATCATCGTTCTTCTAAATCAGATGCCACCATGATGGATGAGCAATTGGACTTCCTCCTCTTGAATCTCTATCATCTATCCAAGCATCGTGCTGAAAAGATGTTTCTTGGAGTGACTCAATATGAGGTTCTTCAGAATGTATGTGGCAACATAAGAGATTTCCATGGTTTGATAGTGAATGGTTGCATTAAACATGAGATGGTTCAGAATTTCTTACCTCTGTTTCAACTGATGGCTGAGAAAGTAGGACATTTCCTTTGGGAGGATCAGACTGATGAAGAATCTCAACTCTCCGAGCTAGATGAGAATGATCAGACTGATGAAAATGCTCAACTCTCCGAGCTAGATGAGGATGATCAGAATAATAGAGACTCTCGACTCTTCAAGCTAGCACATCTACTCTTGAAGATTGTTCCAACAGAATTGGAGGTTATGCACATATGTTATACAAATTTGAAAGCTTCAACTTCAGCAGAAATTGGACGTTTCATTAAGCAGCTCCAGGAAACCTCTCCGTACATTCTCAGAGAATATCTGATTCATCTACAAGAGCATATGATAACTGTTATTACCCCTAGCACTTCAGGGGCTCGAAACATTCATATCATGATGGAATTCCTATTGATTATTCTTTCTGATATGCCCAAGGACTTTATTCATCATGACAAACTTTTTGATCTCTTGGCTTGTGTTGGAGCACTTACCAGGGAGGTATCAACTCTTGTACGTAACTTGGAAGAGAAATTAAGGAATAAAGAGGGTAACGACCAAACAAATCGTGCAACCCTAGACTTGCTGGAAAATATTGAACTCCTCGAGAAAGATCTCAAACATGTTTATCTGAAAGCCCCGGATTCATCTCAATGTTGCTTCCCCATGAGTGATGGATCACTCTTCATGCATCTGCTGCACATACACTTAAATGAGTTGTTAGATTCCAATGCTTATTCAATTGCTTTGATAAGGGAAGAAATTGAGTTGGTGAAGCAAGACCTAGAATTCATAAGATCGTTCTTATTGAATGTTGAACAAGAAATGTATAAAGATCTTTGGGCACGTGGTTTAGATGTGGCATATGAGGTAAAAGATGTCATTGATTCAATTATTGTTAGAGATAATGGTCTCTTACATCTTATTTTCTCACTTCCCACTACCATAAATAAGATCAAGCTTATCAAATAAGAGGTCTCTGATGTACATGAGAAGATTCCCAAGAATAGAGGTCTTATCGTTGTGAACTCTCCCAAGAAACCAGTTGAGAGCAAGTCATTGACAACTGATAAAATAATTGTAGGTTTTGAGGAGGAGACAAACTTGATACTTAGAAAGCTCACCAGTGGACCAGCAGATATAGATGTCATTTCGATCACTGGTATGCTGGGTTCAGGTAAAACTACTTTGGCGTACAAAGTATACAATGATAAATCAGTTTCTAGCCATTTCGACCTTCGTGCATGGTGCACGGTTGACCAAGGATATGACGAGAAGATGTTGTTGGATAAAATTTTCAATCAAGTTAGTGACTCAGATTCAAAATTGAGTGAGAATATTGATGTTGCTGATAAGCTACGGAAACAACTGTTATGAAAGAGGTATCTTATTGTCTTAGATGATGTGTGGGATACTACTACATGGGATGAGTTGACAAGACCTTTTCCTGAAGCTAAGAAAGGAAGTAGAATTATTTTGACAACTCGAGAAAAGGAAGTGGCTTTGCATGGAAAGCTCTACACTGCTCCTCTTAACCTTCGATTGTTAAGATCAGAAGAAAGTTGGGAGTTATTAGAGAAAAGGGCATTTGGAAACAAGGGTTGCCCTGATGAACTATTGGATGTTGGTAAAGAAATAGCCGAA
>JAJOOH010012966.1:0-13032 GCA_029582605.1 Solanum gracilifrons
AGAGAACCAAGAACCATATTAAAAATGGCTTTCTAGTTCGTACTTAAAATGGACAACTTCCATTCTTAAGACGGACTAAAAATCCAGAGTCAAGATGGTAAATGATCTGAATCAAGAGACATGCCAAGAGTGACAAAGTCACAGCCACAAGAAGGACAAGGTCCCAACAAGAGTGCCAAGTGATCAAACAATCCGTACAAGTGGGCGAGTTACACAAGCGTCTTTAATGTATTAAAGAATACCAATACGACAATGCAAAGTGACAAGAGGAAACCAAGGTACCAAAGTAAACTTTCAGATATACCAGCAGGTATAAAGAGTACAAGTATTAGTTTATACACAAACCTCAGTTCTTTAGCACAAAAACAGTCCAACACTACTCAACTAAAAAAAAAAAAGTTTTGATTACTCACCAAAAGGTAGGATGTCTCGACTTCCAGCTAGAAGGACCAATGTTTTCTCTTGTGATTACTCACCAAAAGTTAGAAAATGTTCTTAGGTTCTTGGACTTCAGTTCCAAACGAAAATCACAAGAGGAGGTGTGATAATATAGTCTTAAGAGTGATGCTTAGTCACATATACAACCGTCACTAAAAGGTGCTGCGCCAAATTATTGTGTGCTGCCCAAAATGTATACATATACACCTATATGTATATAATTGATACCAACACTTCCAATTCATACGAAATTTTAATTAGAAAAATTACGTAAATACCCCCATACAATACCTTAAATTACGAGCACAATTTATTTTAAGCAAGGTTGCAAAAATCACAAAATTTCAAGTTCCCAAAATAAGAGTAAAACATATTGTAGTAATTAAGAAATGATGCATCGACATGCAAGAGTTGGTCTAGTATTTTAGGGGTGTTACATTATTAGTCTCAATTACATTGATGAATGAACCAGAGGATACGGAAAAAAAATAGAAGATACAACTCATATTAGTTTAATAATTTATTGAATAAATTGTTTAATTGAAATTATGGGTTTGGATAGGTCATTATGTTACAAATAATGAATCAATTTCTTTGTTGTCCGCCATTTTTCTGATTTGTCTCTCCAAGTATTTAAAATTATCTCTTCGGACACTAATAGGTTCAAGCAACAGAAAAAAAATTCTGCTTCACACAAAGCAGATCCCCTTTTAGGCAAGGGCTGATCTAGAAGGGCCAGAGGATGTTTACCTAAATCCTTTCAGAAAAAAATATATTGTATATACATAATATATTTTCTGTATTTATATACACATATAAATTTTGACAAAAGGCAAGCTTAACGGTCCATGACATTCAAAATGCACCCCGAACGTCTCAAGTTCAATTCTGATTGTATCCCTGAATAAAAATTCTGGATCCGCTGCCTTAAAAGACAATATCAAAATGTTTGTATAGTATTTGAGAGAGGAAGAATCCTTTCATTATACATATCAATAGCCTAATTCATAGCATTCAAGATTCAAATTGGGAATAAAATAAAGCACAAGGCTTAAATAACACAAAACTAGTATCAATTATCATATGTACGGCACTCATCAGTCTCTGGATTTTCCTTGCAGTAATTTTCCAAAACATCTTCCTGCTTCTTCTTGTCCCTTGCATGACTAGCCGCTGCACTTGCCTCTTCCACAACATCCCAAGCCGCCGCGCATTCTCCACTAGCTGGATTCTCATTGCACGCTTCCTCTGCCCCCTTAACACTATCAGCCACAAGGTCAGAAAGCTTGTTATCTGGTGTTGCTGCACACACAAGCCCAAATTTAGTTGATGATTTTTTCCATGGATTGTTAAGGCATGGGAACTTAAATGGCTTAAAATTGGGAGAGTTGGAATTTTTGGCCAAGAATTTTGGACTAGTGAGACTAACACCAGCAATTGTTGCCATTTTTGTGTGTGTGTGTGTGGTTACTCTGTTATGATATGTTTTACGTGTGTGATAAGGTTATGGTTATATAAGCAGAGGATGGAATGACTAATGAGCACACATTTCTTATCATTTTTATAACCAAAGAAAGATATGCACGTCTTGAAAGATAGTATTGTGGTAAAATATCTACTCTTAAGATCTTTTATGGTATAAAAATACAAAATCTAAAGCATCAAGCTTGATATTATTCCGTGTGTTAATTGAATTTTAGATGATGGTTCAGTTCAGCCATGGATTTTTTTATTGTTCACAGAAATTCAAGGTTGTTTGAATCAAACAATTAAGCTTAGTTAAGTTGAATATAAAGTCCTTGTTAATCAGTGTTCAAAATGAAGCGTGAACAAAAGGTTTAAGCACTAGAGTTCAACTTTTATCACTACTAAAAAAATCACTGTTTTGCCATTGAAAAATGTTCAACGTCTATTTTCACAGATATTATGATTGAATTGGTGAGAAAAAAAATAGTAATATTTTCATTTGGAAAAATTATGTAGTTTCTCACTATATCAGTGAAATTTTTTTTTCACTCAACGAGCTGCTTCGATGGAAAATGAGCGAAAAATTTAAAAATCATGATGTTTTATAGCATAATTATTTTTCACTGATTGGCGGTGGGAGAATTCTTTGTTTCTAGTAGTATATACATATTAATATATTTTAAAAAATTATAGTAATAGCTTAAATTCAAAATAATTATATATAGTTAAATTAATAATGTAAAGTTTCTTTATATTGTATAATAAGTTAAATCCGAGTGGTTATAACTAGCTCAAACTTCTGATATTTCAGCACTAAAAAGTCCAAAGTTTCGAAAAATCAGTTTGTTTTTTTCTTATAGGGCACCACACACTTGTTATTCCATGTCATTCATGATGTCGACATAGGTACTTTAGGGAAATATAAATGACACGATCTATTCTTGTAATCACAGAAGAAAAGAAAAGGAAAAAAAAAGAAATAGTTTAGTGGGACGCATCAATAAATGATTAATTTAGCTAAAAATAAAATTTTCATGTCAGTAAAATTTAATGAAAAAATTATTTAAATTGGTTGGGTGAAACTTTATGAAAATATCAATAGTTGAGTGATTTTCTAAGATAACTATACATAGTTAAATAACTTTTGGGTTCTAAAACAAATTTAAATAATTTTCTGAGAATACAAATTCATGTTTTGAATTAACTATTTCAGCGCCAGTGAGCAAGTTGATATAAGCATACATTTTAAGAAATAATCTAGCCAAGTTTTGGGCGTTCTCCTAAATATCCATTAGCCGATATTATTTTTTATTTTATTGGTTCAGAGAAAGAATAGGGATTGAAAAGAAAAAATAATAGACTTTCTTGGCTATTGTATTTTGGCTACCTCCCATAGAGACCACCAAACGTAAAAACAAATGTCTCAATACTGAATACATGAAGGAATTAAGAAAATATTTAATGAGTTTTATTTTGTTTTAATTTTTTAATGTTCAATATGTAAGCAAAAAATAATATCTTAAAAGCATATATATATATAATTCAGATAAATATTATGAAATGTGAGAATGAAAGGCAAGTGTTTGGCTGGTGGGGATGGGGGCGTGTTGAAGGGTGGAGAGGCTACTGCCGATATAGAACAATACTTGTAATACTTGTTTTTCATTAGGAAAATCATGTTCGTTATTTCTAGAGAAAATATTTTTTCAAAATTTTTAATGAAACGAACATGAAAAAATTGGAAATACTCTATATCGAACACACTCTTTAAGTGTTGTGAAAAAAAGCTAGAACTAGGATGGGGCATCTGTGGAAGGAGGAAACATGGAAATTCTAATTAAACATCGAAATGAATGTGCTTAATTTTGAACTCAAGTTTCCTGTTTACTTTGCATCTTTGCTTCCTTTACCTGAACACTTTTATTTGCATTCCTTTGCCTTTAGGACAAATGATTTATGGATATTCCTTTCCCTCTAAGATCTATATCCAATTAACATCTTAAAACTGATAAATATATCCTTTCCCTGTTTCTCCTCATACACAAAATTAATTAGGTCCTTGAGTTTTGAGACAAGAAAAAAGTAGGACAAATTTCTGCAAAGATGAGGGCACAGTTGCTCTCTATGGCAACAATTTTAGTTCTGAGTTTCATAGGTATATATCTACGTACACTCGCCTCCTAATTTATGAACTCGAATTCATACAGTCGACTCCAACTTGCTTGGAATTGAGACATAATTATTGTTGTAAACATAATCTTGTCAAATTTTCCTCTTGGCAGAGGCGGAGCTAGGGGAGGTTTGTGGGTTCAGATGAACCCAGTAGCTTTTCTGTAGACCCTATATTTGTACTAGAAAATTAATTACATGTATAGATGTATATTAATTTGTGAACCCCTAAAAAAAATTGATTGATGGTTTTAAAGGAAATTTAGAACCCCAAAATCTTAATCCTGGCTCCGCCTCTGCCTCTTGGTATTTATTTTTATGTTCTTGTGAGTTGATCATCAGCAAAGATGTTCTCATGTTTGTCTTCTGCAGCTGAAAAATGTAGACAGTTAATCGGAGAAGAATCAGCTTCGAGAAGCAGGACAGAAAGATTCACATTCATTAACTGCTTCGACATGAGTTATGGAACCATAGGCTGCATACTCAAGGAATTGGTGAAGATTTATTTACACTACATTAGAGCAACTCATGTGCATAAGGTCAGAAATGAAGCAACTAAAGAAGCAGTTCAAGAAAGCTTGTCCAAAGGACTAAGTCTTGAAGATGCGGTGAAAACAGGGCAACAAGTTGGAAATGCTGTGGCAAAAAGAGCATCTTTACAAGCAAAACACATTATGGGGCCAATGGTGTCATCAGGATGGGACTTTTTTGAGACTATATATGTTGGTGGCACATTGTATGAGGCAATTATTAGGAGTGTTGGCACATTGTTGGGGTCATATATTGGAGGAATTATTGGGGAAGGGAAAACTAGATGGTTGGGTTTTCTTTTGGGAAGCCAATTTGGTAGTTGGATTGGTGGGAGGTTGGGTCTAATATTGTATGATGTGGGAAATGGGCTGCAGTTTCTACTTCACCTCACCAAGACTAATAAGAGTGATGGAGAAAGTAATTCACTCTTGTTGATTTCTAGTTAGTGAAAGAAAAAACATCCCTATGTAAATCTTAATATTCCTTTGATTATGTCAAGGTTTAAACTTGTTGTAAATCCATTACTTATCGATATGTTTTAAAAAATTGGGAAACTTACCTAAATCCCACTAGCTTAGGAGCTAGTTACTTAGATACATTCTACCTTGCAATATTATGTATCTTACCAGGTTTTGGTGCGTTCAAATACATGTATCTCAAGATACATAAAGTCAAAATTAGGTGTAATTTGTTCTAGATACACTATATTCAAGTGAATTTGCATGTACCTGAGATGCATAACAAATCCCGCTCGCATTCTCCTATGTATTTGGTACCCCAGATACACACGCATAACACCAGATACATACAAATACATGTATTTAGTGTGATTTGCATGTATCTAGGATACATAACAAATCTCCCTCGCCTCTCTCTATTTTAGTGTATCTGATAGAAAAAAATACATGTATCTAGGTGTATTTTCCTCAATATATAATATAAAATCTTCATTAGTGATAAAATACATAATATTTTGAAAGTATAGGTAATCATAATATATATGGTAGTGGAGTATGTTTAATTAGTAGTTTCTCCTTTAAAAATCGTGTTACATTGGAAAATCATGAAAGGGAAGACGTGAAAATCAAACTCACTTATTAGACAAGAGACTTTCACTGATATCTCTAGATGTAAGCCTAGAACTCTTGTCAAAACTTTTATCTCCTCTCTATTGAAAAGCCTTTCTTTTTTGGTATAGACTATAGTCGAGAAAATGATCCTTAATATATAAGGATTACTTTATTTTGATCCTTAAAATATTTTACATGATCCATATGGTCCTTAATGTATCATAGAAAGTACTCATTTTGGTTATTTGCCCTAAAAATAGCAGATTCCTGTTAAATTTAACACCAACCCCACTAAATAAATAAAACAGCCAAAAGCTTTACTTTCTCCCTCATTCTCCATGTCTTCCCATCAAAAGCTCTGTTTCAGAGAGCTTGTGCGTTTTTTGTCTTTTTTTTGCCTCAGTCGAATCCCTCTTCCACTTTTAAGACTTTTACATCTTAAAAATGTGGTTCAAATAATTGAGTTCTGCTTGTGATAAAAGTGTAAACACCGAGTTCGATCTTGTTTTATATAAATTGTGAGTTCGTTTTTACAATACCTTCAACATGAAATTTGCTTGGTTGATGCTTCATCAGCCCCTTGTGGCAAATTTTAAAAGGTGAAAAATGTTGCCCAACAATGTGAAAAACAAACTAATTTTCTAACTAAACAATAAATTTAATTTTTTTAGAAATCCTATCTTTGAATTAGAGCTACAACAGAGGGAACAGATGAGGGGTGGAGGAGGGACGGAAGTGGAGAACAGCGGCTGGCTGGTGGACTAGCGGTGGTGCGCCAATAGCTTAGAACATTATGATCGCCGGAGAACAGAGAAGTGAGAAGAAGGAAAAAGGGAAAAATTAGGCTAAGCTTTTCAGCTGATGAAGGAGAAAGGAGCTTTGGGTATTTTATAATTTAGTGGGGCCATTAGTTAAATTTAACGGATGGATGTGTTACTTTTAGGGCAAAGACCAAATTGAGTATCTTTTATAATATATTAAGGACTATATTGATCATATGATATATATTAAGGATTAAAATGAGGTAACCTCCATTTTGATCATTTTCTCGACTATAGTCTATAGTGGCTAATGGCTAACATTTTTTGTTTACAAAATAAAGGAATCTTGACTAACATCACAAAATAGTGTTAAAAGAATTCGAATTTCAATACTACTTTTTTTTTCTTTTTAATTTTGAGTATTTTCCACTCCCACTTAAAAAATAAATATCTTGACAAAACAAGGCATCTCATGCCTTGTTGAATAAAAAAGAAAAATCATTTAACTTTGGAATCTGTCAAATGGATTTGATTGAATAATTGAAATGTATGAAGCGTTCGCCATGAGCCTTCCCAAAGTCTATCATCGTTTCTCTTTACTCTCTCTACACTCTACTACTTCTCCCTTTCTTCCCAAAACTCTCTTCTTCTCATCTTCTTCTCTCCATCTCGCCGTCAAACGCCTCCATTCGCCGCCGTTGCTCCGTGCGCAATCTAGAAGATTCGTCGCCGGCAAGCAATTCAAGGCGAAATCCACCATGGCTTCCTCTAGATTTCACCATCTAGTCCCCGTCAACGCCCTTACTGCTGAGGACGGCGGAAATGGCACTGGCTCTAATGGCGCTGCTGATGCTACTGCTTCTGTTGCTTATGATGACGGTACTTTGGACTAACTCCTCTTTTTTTCCTTAGTGCTGCGAGTTAACCTTAATTCGTGATACTAACTACTTCGGCTAAGCTAATTATCTGTGTATAGATAGTATTTGATTCAGATAACTATCACTTTGTCTTGAAATATAATTTTTATAGGACTGGAATGAAATGGAGCCTGAATAATCTGTTAGTAAATGATGTATTCCATTCTTCCGATGATAGATTAGGTTAAGTCCTTAACTTGATGGAGATTAGGAGGAGCTTTGATGAATAAAAGGAGAAGAGTTGGTAGAATTCTCATAGGTGATGTCAATGAATCCTGTTTTAGTAAAAAATGGATAAACTAAGAGAACCGCTGCAGTACCGCTATTTAGCCGTTTAGTTGATATATTGAAGTTTAACTAGTTGTTTTCTATTAGAATAGAAATTCATAAAAAAAATTAGAGAAGTGTGGGATTTACGGTTTGTCTAGTTTGGTTTAAAAACCAATTCTCTTTTATTGGAATGGAAAGGATCTGATTGAGCGGAATCAATGAAAGGGGATTTGTGTAACCAATCTAACTGGTTTGGATTGTGGATTGTGGATTGTTGAATGTTGATTGATTGATTTATATCAACCACTTAATTCTTGAAGAATTTTATGGGATTTGGGTCTGATACTCTTTGATTTTCATTCCTGCAAGTTTTTAGCATCTAAAAGTTCTTTGAATGTGCTACTGAAGAAATGATTTCCTTAGATGCTAAAATGAGAAACACAGAGAAAGGAGAATCTTTGCCAAAGTACACATGCACTTATTCCAGATCTTAGGCCGTAAGGCAACTCGCATTTAAACGAACTCCTTAGTATGAAATGATGTGCTTTTTGTTCCTCATCTCTGAGGCAATTTAACTTCCTATTGAAGTAACATAGCTAAAGCCTCCTTCAGTGGATTTTATTAGCTGGAAAGCTTTGAATCATGGATGAAAATTATCCTCACTGTTTTAGTGCTTGAAGACAATAATAAAGTCATTCGCTTTTCTCCATGCCCATCCGTTAAGCGTCTTCCTTTGCTTCATGTATTTTCTCTCCTATCACTGCACAAGCTTTATGTTTACTTATGGGTATTTACCTTCTGTAGATTAAACTGGATAGCTAATTACGTTTTTTTTTGGGTGGGGTGGGGTGTGTGGTAATGTATATTTCATAAGTTCATTTATTTTCCCGTTCTTTTTATTGCCCTGGTTTCCATGTTTAGAGACTCTTTAACTCTTTTTTTTTTAACTTTCTTTGAATAGAATTGGCATAGTTCACAAATAGTGATTAAATCTTCTTGTTTTCTCATAAATTTTACCAGATGTAGAATCAGCATCAGTCACGGGATATCGTCTTCCTCCCTTTGAGATTAGAGATATTGTTGATGCTCCACCACTTCCAGCACTGTCATTCTCTCCATTAAGGGATAAAATACTGTTTCTTAAGCGGAGATCCTTGCCACCTTTGTCAGATTTAGCAAGACCTGAGGAGAAGCTTGCTGGAATCCGCATCGACGGGAAATGTAATACCAGGAGTCGCATGTGAGTAATGATGAAGCTTCTCATGATCTTTCCTTCAAGCACTCAAGTGCTGGAGACGCTATGTTAGGTTATTTTATTTCTGCTGGCTGTATAGTTGGTGTCTCTTATGTTCTTTACATAGATTAAGCTCTCCTTGCTGGTATAGTTCGTCTTCCTTTTTTTAAAAAAAATTCTTAGAAAGAAGTGTTTTCTTGTTTTAAAAATAGTAAGATTGATGCCTTGGTGGTTGTAGTACTTCAATCGTCAATAAGCAGCACCCGTACAAGATCTTATGATGTTCTTTCTCAGGTCTTTCTATACTGGTATAGCCATCCATCAGTTAATGGAAGATGGTAGCCTAGGACCGGAAAAAGAGATCCAGGGTCTCCCCGAAGGTGCTAAAATTAATTTCGTGACATGGTAATCTCTTTTCCTAGCATATTTTCCTTTATATATAGATGTTTTCTTCATATAGAGACCTAATTTACCTGTATATTTGGATCAATTATTATGATTTCTCTTCATCTGATTGTTTATTCGTTTATGAAGGTCAAACAATGGTCAGCATTTAGCCTTCAGTGTCCGCCTTGATGAGGTATTTTGATATATATGCAAAGCATGTCTATGTGTATCTCTATAAAACTTGTATGTTGATGTTATGGAAAACTTAATTGTAGATTTTCCTTTAGCTGTTTCACTTTGTATAATTCTGACATTTTTATGCCTAATTTCACACAAGGTCCTTGTCCTTTGTCACAAGGTAGATCTGATTTTTGATTGTTGTATCAGGATGATGGCAGCAGCAGTAAACTGAGAGTATGGGTTGCTAATGTGGATACTGGGAAAGCCAGACCTCTTTTCAAGTCACCAGATGTATATGTAAATGCTGTTTTTGACAAGTATGTCATTTTCCATTCTGTCATTAAGAGGAAAGTTAGCTGATTCCATGCTACTATCCCCCCTGTACTGACAACTCTGTTTCTGTATTATCAGCTTTGTTTGGGTGAATGACTCAACTCTTTTGGTATGTACCATCCCGTTATCTCGTGGAGATCCACCAAGGAAACCTTTGGTTCCCTCTGGCCCCAAGATTCAATCTAATGAGCAAAAGAATGTTATTCAAGCTAGAACCTATCAGGATCTGCTCAAAGATGAATATGATGAAGATCTGTTTGAGTATTATGCTACCACACAGCTGGTTTTGGCTTCTTTAGATGGGGAAATGAAGGTCTTTGGTCCACCAGCTATATACACTTCAATGGACCCCTCCCCAGACCAAACATACATTTTGATCTCCTCAACTCACAAACCGTTTTCATTTGTTGTACCATGCGGAAGGTTTCCCAAAAAGGTTGAACTGTGGAAAGCCAATGGAGAATTTGTGAGAGAACTTTGTGATTTACCCCTTGCCGAAGATATTCCTATTGCATTCAATAGTGTGAGGAAAGGGATGCGATCAATCAATTGGAGAGCAGATAAACCGTCGACTCTCTATTGGTATGCATACAGAAATCTATTCTAGTATTTTTTTCTTTTGACTGAAAAATCCACTTAGAGCCAACCATTGTTCTTTTTGAAATTAATTTGGAGCCAACCATAATCTGTGATACTCGGGGATTTTTGACCCGCTCCTCTACTCAAATGCTGAACTTAGTATGTTTGTCCTGGGGTTGAACTTGTGATCTAAAACACAAGTCCCCCAACCTTTTCCAGTTTAGCCAACTCCTGAAGGCACTGGTTACCAAACCCTGCCTCGTTTCCCTGGTTTTGGGTGGAGTGGGGTTGAATAACAGTCTTATAACTTGTCCAGATTTTGTAACTGATTTTTGACTTCATATTATAGGCTTATGATTCCTCAGATCAGAAAAAACACACACAGTATGTATATATGTTTTATTTTTGATGGAAATAAGCATAAAAGAAATATGGAATGATTACAGGTCTGTAAAGAAGGGATAAGAAAGGTAGGTGTTCTCTCATGTGAATGACTTGTTTCTTTTATCCACTAATATCTCAATGCTAATACTAATCTAGTACTTATTACCCCTTTGAAGTGGCAATTTATGATAGTTGCACATTGAATTGTGGAATTGTCTGTATCATCGTTTATTTGATGCTTTATTGTCGGTATTGTCACTAATTTGATGTGTTTCTCCTGAAACTGTTTCAGGGTTGAGACACAAGATGGCGGTGATGCTAAAGTCGACGTTTCTCCACGTGACATAGTTTATACACAATCTCCTGCACCACATGACAATGAACAACCTAAAATTTTACATAAACTGGACCTTCGTTATGGGTACGTACAAACTTGTACCTGCTGTGTTTTGTACGATTGTTGCTCAACAGATGTGATTTATACCTGTGGAGTTCATATGTGTGTTGAAACAACTTCTTTTTTCATTTATTTTTAATACATGCTTGAAGATGATTAATATTTTTTGGTAGGAAGATATTACTTGTGGTGTATTAGATTGCAAATTATACTTTGTATTAGAGTATGGAAATCATCAATAGTTCAGTTTTTTGATGCCACTATGCCAATTGAAGTATTTGGCCAACTTCGTTTTAATTGATTCCCGCTTTGTGATAACATTTATTGTAATGCTACTCAGAAGCAGTTGAATTTTCAATTCATATTGGTGGAAGGGTGCAATAACATAATTCAAAGTCCTTAGAACATACCATTTAAAAAAACATATTTCAAAATCCTCAAGTGAACTTTTACTTGGTAAAAAAACCATATTTGACTTGAGTTTCCATGTTTAAAAAGAATTGATAACTTTTCCTTTTTCATTTTGCAAAATAATTGGATATAAACTTTATTAGTGATACTTGAAAGCATGTATTACTTGTTATATAGGGTTGTATGAGAATACATGCTCCTTGATAGTATTGCTATCAATGATTGCCTTTACAAGAAACAGGTGTGATTTATCCTCTATTTTTGACAAGGGGATTCACTTGTCAAGTAAACAACCGAGAATTATGAACAAAGATTATTGTCCAATTAATTATGCTGTTCTTATATTGGGATCTTCCTACACGTACAGAGGGATTTCCTGGTGTGATGATACACTTGCATTGGTTTACGAATCGTGGTACAAAACAAGGAAGGTGAGGACATGGGTTATATCTCCCGGATCAGAGGATGTAAAATCCCGGATACTATTTGATCGATCATCAGAAGATGTGTATTCTGATCCTGGTTCTCCCATGTCTCGGAGAACTCCTGCTGGAACATATGTTATTGCGAAGGTGAAGAAGGAAGATGATGGGGACACTTATATATTGTTAAATGGAAGTGGCGCTACCCCAGAAGGGAACATTCCGTTTCTCGATTTGTTTGACATGTAGGTTTGGTGGTATATGCTTGTTCCCATATTTTTCATTTGCCAAAGAAAAAGATCTGACATGAATTATTTCAGAAATACAGGGAGTAAGGAACGAATATGGCAGAGTGACAAGGAAAAATATTTTGAGACTGTTGTTGCTTTGATGTCTGATCAGAAGGAAGGGGAGTTGTCAATAAATGAGTTGAAGATACTCACTTCTAAAGAATCCAAAACTGAAAACACTCAGTACTACCTTCTGAGCTGGCCTGAGAAAAGAGCATGTCAGATTACAAACTTCCCTCATCCATACCCACAGTTGGAATCGTTGCAAAAAGAAATGATCAGGTATCAGAGGAAAGATGGAGTTCAACTTACTGCAACCCTATATCTTCCACCAGGTTATGATCCCTCAAGAGATGGACCCCTTCCATGCCTTGTATGGTCATACCCTGGAGAATTTAAGAGTAAAGAGGCAGCTAGCCAAGTTCGAGGTTCCCCAAATGAGTTTGCTGGAATTGGGCCAACATCCCCCCTCCTATGGTTAGCAAGGAGGTGTGTCTCTGTTCTCTGTATTATCCATAATAATTTTGTTCATTATATCTGTTATTTTGCTTGTGTGGGCGTATTAATCTTTGTTGGGGATCTGTTTGGTTCGGAACCATAAATTTCAGGTTTGCTGTCTTGTCAGGGCCGACAATTCCAATTATTGGAGAGGGTGATGAAGAGGCCAATGACAGGTAAATTCTACAGATCTTCCATCTTGTAAATAAGGCATATCTTGTCTAGGCAAATTTTGGAAATGATACCATAATTTTCATGTGTTCCAGCTACTGGGGGGGGGGGGGGGGGGGGGGG
>JAJOOH010012967.1:0-13251 GCA_029582605.1 Solanum gracilifrons
CCGGGGCCGGGGGCAGGGGGCAGGGCCTCAGGGGTAGCAGGCTTTTCAGCCTTTGCTGACCCCTAGGAGGACTTTCAGCTGTTGCCCGTTGGACTTGGAAATATATATTATATATTATATATTATATATAAATATAAAAAAAAATTAATCGGAACCGGACCGGACCGGAATGGAATCGAAATAAACCGGGATATACCGGTACCGGTACATCAGTATCAAATCGTGATACCGTTCCGTCCCGTGTACCGGTTCACGGTGTCCCGTTCCGTCCCGAATACTTCCGGACTGGAACGAACCGGAATGGTACCGGACCGGTACCGGTACAACCCGGTCCGGCGCCCAGTCTTACTAGTAACTTAGACCTGAGCATGAATAGTACTTTCCTTGTGAGTACTGGAGTATTAATAAAATAGCGAATTTTTTAACACCTAGACTGCTGGAGTATTAGTAAAATAGCAGACATTCTAATACCTCGGATCATGTTAGTAACTATATATACATCTTATTCTTAAATTGTAATTCGTGGTTGTTAACATCCCTACTTTATTCAAATAAGGAAAAACGTCGTGATGACTCGAAAATCATCAATTAATTCAATTTAAAATAATTGTAAGAATAAACGAATTTTAAAGGAGTCTGTCACTCCCCGGCATACTCCCTGGGACTGGCACTCGAGAACCATTGTTGGGCCCAAACGAACCCTTGGCTTGGCTTACTTACTCAGTGGAAAACTTTAAGCATTAAGAAAAGAACTCAAATGCAATATAACTCAACTGTCTCAAACTAAAATCATAATGTTTTAGAAATAAACATTTAACTTAGCCGAAGTGGCAACTCAAAACTGAACATAAGTCAATAATAAGATAAAGACAAATGAACTAACTAATTGTCTATTTATGAAGTCTCTAATAACTGAGATGGATGTCGGGACAAGACCCACAACATCCTAATGAACTAAATACTGAAAAGCAATAAAAAGGGATCCTCCGTAAGCAAGAAGGCTCACCAACAAACTCTGAACCTCATCTAGATTCAAAGATGCGCTGGAAGTTGATCGTGGTTACTTGTTTCTGCATCATAAGAAGATGTAGGCCAAATGGCATCAGTACGTTGAATGTACGAGTATGTATGCGAGGGGAAATATAGAACAAGACATAAGCTTAAAAGGAACATAAAGAAAAACTTACCTTCGCTTTACTCAACTCATGAACAATTTAACTCAATATAAAATAATAAAACACATGCAATATATAGAAAGCCTTTAAAACCATAGAAAACAATTTAGTTCGTTAAAGAAAATGCAATAACAAATTCAACTTTACTCATATAATAAAGTAATATAGTTTTTGTTGGAGTTTCTCTAACCAACAACCACCACTACGAGCCCAACTGGTGATACAACGTCTTGCCCATGCTGCCAGAACTATCCTATACTTTGCCGTCATATAGAACTCCTTAACTAAGTAGATCCACTAGTCTATGCTAAAAACCACTTAAGGAGTCATCTAAAACGTATGATCATTTACTACCCATGATGACTACATGGTTTATGGAGACGTGAGTTATCTGAACTCAAACTCGTCCCCATATCGGTGCTCAATACTACTCCCAAAATACTCAGCTCATATGTTTAAAAACGTTAACTTCTTTCTTTCTTAGAGATAATTACTCAAAACTTATCTTAAAAGCTCTCTTGGAATCGATGTTCCCCTTCTTGCTCAAATGTGAAAATATTTACTCTTTAACTGAAAACTAGCTCAAAGGCTATTTTGGAAATCAAGGTTTCCTTTCTTCTTTAAATGTGAAAACATTTTACTCTTTGGAAATACATAGTCCCGATATACTCTTTTGAAGAAATGAACTTCAAACGTTACTCTTTACTCAACTCAAAACTCAAGTCTTAAAACAAAGTTAAAACATTTGTAAAAGACTTTTGGAAGACTCTACGAACTTCTCTTGACTTGACTCTTAACTTTCCTTGAATTGAATTATGGATTCAAAGATTGTGATTTGTGATAGAAAAGATCTCATGATGTTTAGGAGTGGTTTTAGATAGTTAAACATGAGAAAAGATCAAGAAATTACTGTCTGGAAGCAAGTCCGCGACTCGAAGATGCATATAATTATTTGGTCGCGAAATAAATTTTGAGGCAGAACGGTCCGTCACCGCTCCGTGACGGGAGGAGATTTTTCCACTCCTAAGGAACAGGTCCGATCGCGGACCTGGTACCCAGATTCTGCCAACTTTTTCCTTCTTCATTTTCTGACCTCAATTCGCGTAAACTCAATTCTTTTTCTCAAATTATCTTTAGATTCAGATACCCAATATGTATACACAAGAATCTAACTCAAACAACTCAAGGTAACAACATTATAACGTCAAGGAACTACTCAATCTCAACCTAACTCAAGAACAAAGGCCAATTTCAAGAACAACATTCAAGAATCATCCACTTTCAACTTTCTAGAACGAACTTCACTGAAATGAACAAGATTAGCGCGTGGGTGAAAGATGTTATGAAAGACTAACATACCTCGTAGGGATCACCCCTTGACGAAATCCACAAGCGATTCTTGAAGAACTTGACGATTTTTGCTCCTTCTTCTCATTTCTCTTCCTCTTTTCTCTTTTCTAAAACCCTAACTCAATATCGTAAAAGATTAAACTGAATCCTATCAGTTTAGACCCCAATTAATTACCAAAAAAAAAAATTAAGTCATGGGTATGCAAAAGACCATAATTCCCTTTGAAAACCCGGATTAGACTTTCCTTAATTGAACATCCCAACTTCCAATGGGCATATCTCACTCATACGAACTCGAAATGGCGCTAACTCGGTGGGGTTGGAAAGATAATTACAAGATATTTCCTACGATATCTGGAAGCACACCTAAATCATCTTGAGCTAAGAGTTATGGTCGTTTGAAGTTGAACAATAACCCAAACTTAACGTAACTTAACAAATTTCCAAATTTTTCATTCTTTCCAAGAACAACTCTTTCTAATTCTAGATCTTTCTAGTTCTTTCAAAAAGTGAGGTGTTACAATATCTCCACCATTCATCCTTGAATGAGATTACTCTTACTAGGCTAAGGGTGTAACATCTAACATTCTGCTCAAACACCCAACATGCAATGCAAGAACAACATGCCAACTTATAAATAAATACCAAGAAAAGGATTAGTACCTTAATTTGGAACTTCTACGGATTTGAAGAGATGTGGATATCTCTTCTTCCTCATCAGCTTCCCAAGTAGCTTCCTCAACGAATTGGTTCCTCCAAAGAACTTTGATTGATGCTACCTCTTTTGTTCTCAACTTGCGAACTTAGCGACATAGAATCTGAACCGGAATCTCTTCATAAGATAAGCTATCCTTGATTCCAATATCTTTAGTTGGCATGATAAGTGAAGGATCTCCCATGCATTTCTTTAACATGGAAATATGAAATACCGGATGACTGCTGCTAACTCTTGTGGTAGCTCTAACTCATAAGCTACATTGCCAATCCTCTTGGATATTCTGTAAGGACCAATATACCGGGGACTAAGCATCCCCTTCTTACCAAGTCTCATAACACCCTTCATGGGTGAAACTTTCAAGTATACCCAATCATCTAGTTCAGACTCTAACTCTATTCTTCTAACATCAGTGTAGGATTTCTGATGACTCTGTGTTGTTTTCAACCTCTCTTAAATGACTTTCATTTTCTCCATAGCTTGATGAACTAAGTGTGGTCCTATCAACCTTGCTTCACAAACTTTAAACCATCCAATAAGAAATCTGCATCTTCTCCCTTAAAGAGCCTCATATGGAGCCATTTGGATGGTAGCATGGTAACTATTGTTGTAAGCAAACTCAATGAGAGATAGGTAATCATCCCAATTACCCTTGAAATCAATCACACAATCTACCTTGATACCTCTAACACCATCTCCCCCTTGTTCAAAAGTCATCACTTTTTGCTTATGAACATTTGCCTTTAATTCAAGCAATAAAGGATCTTGGTCTTGCTTCTCTTTTACTTCTGACACTAATGATGATTCAGCCCCATTCATCACCACTACTCCTCCTTCTGTGGAATCCATTAGTCGAACTCCTAGTCGCGCAAGTTTATGCACCTCTTTTGTTAACTCTTTCTTATCTTCCTCAAAATGGGTGGTACTACCCATAGACAACCTGCTCAAAGCATCAGCAACAACATTAGCCTTCCATGGGTGGTAAAGAATACGCATGTCATAATCTTTGAGTAATCCTAACCACCTCCATTGTCTGAGATTAAGTTTTTCCTGACTAAACACATACTGAAGACTCTTCTGATCGGTGAACACATCCACATGAACACCATAAAGATAATGGCGCCATATTTTCAAAGCAAAATACTACGGTAGCCAATTCTAGATCATGGGTTGGGTAATTCTTCTCATGAACTTTCAACTGTCTGGAGGCATAAGCTATAACTTTACCATTCTGCATTAACACACAACCCAAACTAACTCTGGACTCATCACAATACATAACAAAGCCTTGCGTACCTTTTGGTAAGGTCAACACTGGGGCAGTAGTCAACCTTTTTTTCAATTCCTGAAAGCTTTTCTGACAAGCTTCAGACCATTGAAACTTAACTGTCTTCTGATTCAACTTGGTCAAAGGAGATGAAATATATGAGAACCCCTCTACGAACCTTCTATAATATCTAGCCAAACCTAAGAAACTCCTAATATCAGTTGGAGATGTAGGTCTAGGCCAATTCTGCACTACCTTTATTTTTTTAGTATCAATTCTAATTGTGTCATCGAAAACAATATGGCCTAAGAATGCCACAGACTCAAGCTAAAATTCACATTTAGAAAACTTAGCTATAACTCCTTATCCTTTTAAAGTCTGTAGAGCTATTCTGAGATGGCTAGAATGATCTTCCTTATTCCTCAAATAGATTAGTATGGCATCAATGAATAAGATAACAAATATATCTAAATAAGGCTTGAAAACTCTATTCATAAGGTCCATGAATGTTGCAGGTGCATTGGTCAAACCAAATGACATGACCAGAAACTTATAATGACCATAACGGGTCCTGAATGCTGTCTTTAGAATGTCACATTCCCTTACTTTCAACTGATGATAGCCTGATCTGAGATCTATCTTAGAGAAATAAGTAGCACCCTGAAGCTGATCGAAAAGATCATCGATTCTCGGAAGAGGATACTTATTATTGATGGTAACCTTGTTCAACTAGCGGTAATCTATACACATCCTAAGGAAATCATCTTTCTTTCTCACAAACAAGACCAGAGATCCCTAAGGTGAGACACTTGGTTGAATGAAACCTTATCTAGAAAGTCTTTCAACTGCTCTTTAAGCTCTTTCAACTCTAATGGAGCCATTCTATATAGTGGAATAGATATAGGATGAGTATCTGGAGAATATCTATACCGAAGTCTATTTCTCTCTCTGGAGGGACTCCAGGAAAATCATCAAGAAAGACTTCTGGAAACTCTTTTACTACTGGAACTAACTGAATAGAAGGTATCTCAATATTAGAGTCATTAACTCGGACTAAGTGAAAGACACACTCCTTGGAAACTAACTTTCTTGTCTTAAGGTACGAAATAAAACAACCCTTAGGCACTGTTGAACTACTTTTCCACTCTAAGACTGGTTCACTGGGAAACTGGAACTTGACTATTCGAGTTTTACAATCTATTGATGCATAACAGGCATGAAGCCAGTCCATACCTAAAATGACATCAAAATCTACCATATCTAACTCAACTAAGTCAGCCATGGTACTCTTGTGATTGAAGGAAACGGGACAATCACGATAGACTCTCTCTGTTAGAATAGACTCACCAACAAGTATAGAAACATTGAAGGGTTCACTAAGTTGCTCAGGAATAACATCAAAATTCATCGCAACATACGGAGTCACAAACGATAAACTCACTCCTAGATCTAGCAAAGCATAACCACTAAAGTTAAAGACTTTGATCATACCAGTGACAACATCTGGTGAGTCCTCTTGCTCTTGGTGACTAGTGATAGCATACAGACGATTTTCTCCTCCGCCTGCCCCTGAAGTAGCTCCTCTAGATGCAACCCTGTCTGGTGGAGCAACTGAGGAAGATTGGGCTCTATTGCCCTGATTCCCATTACATTGGTGGTTCTTAGGGCACTCTTTCATGAAGTGACCCTCTTGTCCACACTTGAAACAACCTGTGGAGCCATCGCGACAGTTACCTGGGTGGGTTCTCCCATACTTAGCACATGCAGGAACCCAGTTACCTCCTTGTTCCACACTACCCTGAGATTGGGCAGGTCTAGCCCTAAAGTGCTGTGAATTCTGACTATTGTACTCACATTTGCTCCTTGGTACAGGTGCACTAACAGATAATGGAGCATGTCATTTCTGCTTATGTTGGAAAGAAGACCGGTTCGCCTTACTCTTTTGTTGTCCGGATTCATTCCCTGATGTCTTAACTCTCTTATTCTTAAACCCTTCTTTATCCCTCAGTTTGTCCACCTCAACTTGTTGCACATGGATCATCAGCCTTGTTATTCTCATGTCACCTATTAGCATGGCTGCCTTACTTTCCTTATCTGACAGACGAGGCAACCCAACAACGAATAAACTCATCCTACTCCTCATGTCAGCAACCATCTCTTTGCTTCTCTTAGCTCCCAGGAAAAGAAACGCCCCATGAAAGCACTCTTAAAACTCTAACGTATGAAATGAGTATGAAGGAAGTGAAGGAATTTCCTAAATGTTGCAGCTTCCTAATTATAGATGTGGCGCGCTACACACCGTTAACTAGGACTCTACAGACACGTCCTCATAGACTCCCTAGGACTCTTGAACTCTGTGCTCTTTACCAAATTTTTCACGTCCCGAGCCTACACCCTGGGGGGCTGGCATTCGAGAACCATTGATGGCCCCAAGCAAACCCTTGGCCTGGCTTACTTACTCAGTAGAAGACTTTAAGCATTAAGTAAAAACTCAACTGTCTCAAACTAAGCTCATAATGTTTTAGAAATAAATATTTAACTTAGCCAAAGTGGCAACTCAAAACTGAACATAAGTCAATAACAAGATAAATACAAATGAACTAACTGACTGTCTATCTATGAAGCCTCTAATAATTGAGATGAATGTCAGGAAAAGACCCACAACATCCTAATGAACTAAATACTGAAAAGCAATAAAAAGGGATCCTCCGTAAGAAAAGAGGCTCAGCAACAAACTCTGAAGCTCAGCTAGAATCAACGATGTGCTAGATGTTGATCCTGGATACCTGTGTCTGCATCATAAGAAGATGCAGGCCAAATGGCATCAGTACATTGAATGTACGAGTATGCGAGGAGAAATCTAAAACAAGACATAAGCTTGAATGGAACTGAAAGAAACACTTACCTTGGCTTTATTCAACTCATGAACAACTTAACTCAGTATAAAGTAATAAAACACATGCAATATATAGAAAGCCTTTAAAACAGTAGAAAACTACTTAGTTCATTAAAGATAATGCAATAACAAACTCAACGTTACTTATATAATAAAGTGATATAGGTTCTGTGAAAGTTACTCTAACCGACAACCACCACTATGAGCCCAAGTGGTGATACAGTGTCTTGCCCACGCTGCCAGAACTGTCCTATACTTTGCCGTCATATAGAATGCCTTAACTAAGTTGATCCACTAGTTTAAGCTAAAAAGCACTTAAGGAGTCATCTAAAAAGGATGATCCTTTACTACCCATAATGGCTACATGGTTTATGAAGACGTGAGTTATCTGAACTTAAATCCGTCCCCATATTGGTGGTCAATACTACTCCCAAAATACTCAGCTCATATGTTTAAAAACATAACTTCTTTCTTTGGTTTGAGATAATTACTCAAAACTTACCTTAAAAGCTCTCTTGGAATCGATGTTCCCTTTCTTGCTCAAAAGTGAAAACATTTACTCTTTAACTGAAAACCTCAAAGGCTCTTTTGGAAATCAAGGTTTCCTTTCTTCTTTAAATGTGAAAACATTTACTCTTTAACTGAAAACTAGCTCAAAGGGTCTTTTGGAAATCAAGGTTTCCTTTCTTCTTTAAATGTGAAAACATTTTACTCTTTGGGAATACATAGTCCTGATATACTCTTTTGAAGAAATGAACTTCAAACGTTACTCTTTACTCAACTCAAAACTCAAGTCTTAAAATAAAGTTAAAACATTTGTAAAAGATTTTTAGAAGACTCTACGAACTTCTCTTGACTTGAATCTTAACTTCTCTTGACTTGACTCTTAACTTCTCTTGACTTGACTCTTAACTTTTCTTGAATTTAATTATGGATTCAAGGATTGTGATTTTTGATAGGAAAGATCGTATGATGTTTAGGAGTGTTTCTAGATAGTTAAACATCAGAAAAGATCAAGAAATCACTATCTGGAAAGAACTCCGCGACGCAGAGAAGCATTTAATTATTTGGTCGCGAAATAAATTTTCAGGCAGAACGATCTGTGACCGCTCCACGATGCGAGGAAGATTTTTGCACTCCTGAGGAACAGGTCCGCGTCGCGGACCTGGTACCCAGATTCTGCTGGCTTTTTCCTTCTTCATTTTATGACCTCAATTTACTTAAACTCGTTTCTTTTTCTCAAATTATCTTTAGATTCAGATACCCAGTATGTATACACAAGAATCTAACTCAAACAACTCAATGAAACAACATTATAACTTGAAGGAACTCCTCAATCTCAACCTAACTCAAGAACGAAGGCCAATTTCAAGAACACCATTCAAGATTCATCAACTTTCAACTTTCTAGAACAAACTTCGTTAAAATAAACATGATTAGCGCGTGGGTGAATGAACCCAATGCTATGAAAGACTCACATTCCTCGTAGGGATCACCCCTTGACGAAATCCACAAGCGATTCTTGAAGAACTTGACGATTCTTTCTCCTTCTCCTCTTTTCTCTTTTTCTATTCTCTTTTCTAAAACCCTAACTCAATATCGTAAAAGCGTAAGCTGAATCAATGAAATTAAGTCATGGGGTATGGAAAAGACCATAATGGCCTTCAAAAACCCGGATTAGACTTTCCTTAATAGAACAGTCCAACTTCCAATTGCATATCTCACTCATACAAACTCGGAATTATGCAAACTCAGCGGCGTTGGAAAGATAATTCCAAGATTTTACTTATGGTATCTGGAAGCACACCTAACTCATCATGCGCTAGGATTTATGGTCGTTTGAAGTTGACAAAAAAACCCAAACTTAACATAACTTAACAAATTTCTAGATTTTTCATTCTTTCAAAAAACAACTCTTTCCAATTCTAGGTCTTTCTAGTTCTTTCAAAAAGTGAGGTGTTACAGAGTCACCACTTAATTTTAGGAAAAACTAAGAAACCAATTAATTAGTTAACAAAAAGAATGTCTATGAAACCAATAGATTTTAGGTAAGGGGTTAAGTTATTTTGAAGAGAAGGTGTTAAGCATACTTCGAAATCCACAATTATGGGTCCCGATTGAGTTCATTTTTTCAAATTGAGGAGGAGATAAAAACAATATACAAGTATAATAAACATGCAATATACACAAGTAATAATAAAATAATAATATAACAAATGGCCTAAGGTTTCCCTAACATTGATATATACAAAATAATGAATAAAGAGTATAATTTGAACTTCATTTGAATAGCTTCAATGAAAAGAAACTCTGTGTACCTGTAAAGACACTTAGTAAAAGTGTTAGTAATAAATAAAAATGAATAAAAATAAATGAATTACATAATAGCTTCAAAATAAAAATATTTCTTATTAACATGGGAGGCATTGGAAATCGACGGTAATTTCTTCATCCGCCAATTTAAACAAACAAAATATATAAACTTAAACTAAATTTCCATCTTTAATAATGGGGAGGCCTCCAAAACCGACGAAGAGATTTTTTTCATTGGCCAATTTTAATATGTGCAACAATAAAAACAACTATTAAAAGATAAAATGGTAAAATAACAATTTGAGAATTCATGAACAGGGAAACAATAATATTCAACATGATGACAATTAACAATAACAACAACAAGTAAAAAACAACTAGCAGAAAGAGGTGTATATGTAATTAAAAATTAACAATAAATAAAAGCAACATGAAATTCATCGAAACATTTGTTCAAAACACTATCAACACCAGAACCCAACAAAAGATATATGAAATTAATAATAATACAACCGAAACTAAACAGAAACCAACGCCTGTGACCGATTATTGGAACATTGAAAATTAAAAACATTTTATTTTATCAAAGCAACTAAACTCTTATGGTAAAAATAATCAAATCTAAGAAGAAAAAATGGTAAAACAATCAACGAAAATATTAGCGAAAAAAGGAAACAATACACAAATAGTTTCAATATGAAGAAATAGTATAGTAATAACATTTCAAAATAAAAATAAAAAGTAAAAAATGGATACAAAACAATGATGTCTTACCGGAGCTTGGTGTTCACCGATGGTGGTTCCGCTTCTGATTTGGAGTTGGTTCAAATTGGAGCTTAGAGCTCATCTGGTCGTCGGGTTTCGCCCCAAAAAGAGCAGATCTGGTCATATTTAGACGCCTGCAAAACAAGAAAAATCGTAAAGGGAAAAGGGGATGGGGACTGGTTCGTTTTGGGCCTTGTTTGGAGTTATCTTCATCGGAGCTTCTTGTTTCGTGGTGGTGTCTTTGGTTGTTGTCATTTCTGGGTTTTTTCTGGTAGTGGTTTTGGTCAGAGAAGATGTGGAGGAAGAAGGGTAAAGGGGTTTTGATGGTGAAACTTAAGGAGGATCTAGTGGTGTGAGCTTCGAGCTCGAGTTCTGATTGTTTCAGGGGTCGTTTTCTATCGGAATTTGGCTGAAGTTGTTGGCTGTGTTTGGAGTTGGGAGCTGCTGGTTGTTTAAGGTTGGAGTTGCCTCGCTGGTTCGCTGTTCTTGTTGTTGGTTCATCGAAGAACATGGAAATGGGGTCGTTTCCAGTAGCTTTGGAACAGGCTTTTGGTTATTTTGGGTTATTTCTCCGGTGAAGTTCTTTGGAGCTGCTGGTTGCTATTATTGTTGCCGCTGGCAGCAAACAAAGAGAGAGGGGAAGGAAGCTTGGGTTTTTGGGTCGGGGTTTTGTATTGCCGGATCTTCACCAGATTCTAAGGTGGTGGTAGCCGGAAATTTAATGAATAGTGAAACCTTTTATGAATCAAATATGATAATTTCAAAATCTAATCTAAAAATATTTCACCACCCCTAACTTAATCACTAAGAAATAGCTTAAATAGAAAATCGAAAATTACCTATAGTACAATACCACTATCTTAAAACCATGGGCCAAAACCATTAGCTAATAAACTATCTGTGTATGAAATCTTATTCATATTCGAAAGAATTTCTAGACTATGCAAATATCAAAATAAATATGAATAAATGTAACAAAAAATATGAATATTAAAAAATGTAATGAATGTAACTAATGACATGTAAAAATGCAATTTAACAGAACTAATGATATAATCAAAATGAATAAATATTTCAACGTAGTCAACTGATTGTGACAAAAAATATTGTAATTAAAATTAACTAATAAAAATCCTAAAATTTCCACAAATAAGGATAAATATCGATAAACTTTTTCTAAAATTATAAAAAATGTATTGTGAACTATTGAATAAATATAACTTAAAAGTTACGAATTTTAAAAATGTTAGGCCAAAATTGCGTGTCAACAGTTGTTCCTTTCGTTGGATATGATTGATGAAAGAAATCATGGACAAAGAAAATTAACATACCCGATTTTGGCCAAACACATAACCTTCATATAAAAGTGTGGTTGGAATGGTGGAAGTCGATCCTCAACTTGCTTCCAAAAGGTTCCACATTGTGCTGCATCCTTGTTAACGTAGTCCACACCTATGGGTTAATTGAGAATGCATCCTCTTGGGTGTTCTCGGAAAAACAAAGATAAAACTCATTAGTAGAGACAAAATTAAACAAAAACGGGTGGAATCTCTTACGATACGACGAATAAAGATGATCCATTGGTAGGATATAAATGCATGTCCATCGGTAGGACGAAAGAGGATGATCCATAAGTAGGATTTGATTGTATGTCCATTGATAGGACAAATGAATATAATTCATCGGTAGGACGAATGAAAATGATTCATCGATAGGATATGAATGTATGTCCATCAGCAAGACGAATGAAGATGATCCATTGGAAGGATATAAATGCATGTCCATCGGTAGGACGAATAAAGATGATCCATCGGTAGGATATGAATGTACGTACTTCAGTAGGACGAATAAAAATCTTTCAACGCAAGTCTCCTCTAACTTGAATATGGAATAGATAGGGTGCACATCCTTCACCTCCGAATAGATGCGACTTAAATGTAAGTATATTTCAACGCAAGTCTCCTTCGACTTGAACGCAAAATAGATAGGCTGCACATCCTTCACCTCCGAATAGATGCGACTTAAATGTAAGTATCTTTCAATGCAAATTTCCTCCGACTTGAACGCGGAATAGATAGGGTGCACATCCTTCACCTCTAAATATATGTGACTTAAATGTAAGTATCTTTCAACGCAAATCTCCTCCGACTTGAACGCGGAATAGATAGGGTCCACATCCTTCACCTCCGAATAGATGTGACTTAAATGCAAATATCTTTCGACGCAAGTCTCATCCGACTTGAATGCGGAATATATAGGGCGCACATCATTCACCTCCTAATAGATGCAACATAAATGCAAATATCTTTTGACGCAAGTTTACTCCAACTTGAACGTGGAATAGATAGGGTGCACATCCTTCACCTCCGAATAGATGCGACTTAAATGCAAAAATCTTTCAATACAAGTCTCCTCCGACTTGAACACGGAATATATAGGGTACACATCCTTTACCTTCGAATATATGAGACTTAAATAAAAATATCTTTCAACACTAGTCTTGTCACGCCCCAAGCTACCCCCAAGACGCGGACATGGGACCTAGGACCACAAGTGATCCTAAGCTAACCCTGCTGGCATGATCATGAGCATACTAAAGATAATAATAACTGATGTGGAAGCTAAATCATAAAGTAAGTCTGAAATGATGGGGAATACCCATATACTATATTTGAGATATATGAAAACTGATGAGTTTAATACAAAGAAGATATTAACTCAACACTAAGCTGAATCTAACTATGTCTGAAATAAGCCTCTAAACTGACTA
>JAJOOH010012968.1:0-21271 GCA_029582605.1 Solanum gracilifrons
GGCTAGCATGATGTTGGCTTTCTCTAGGAAGTGCTACATCACTTGTGCACCATGTACTTCCTGGAACCATTCTTCAAACAAGTTAAGTTGTAAAAGCAACTTTTCAATTGTCACTATTTAGGATCACTTGGCAGGCAATTAGGGTTATAGGTTCACATGGGACCAAAATGAAATCAAACAAGAATTTATTGCAGATTTAAGTAATGATAAGAGTTTACTCTGTAAGTCCACGAATCTCGAGTGACTTAAAATACCACTTAGTTCTTTCTCCTACAAGTAAGTGGAGAACTGTGGTTATTAGGAGCTGAAATTGATTATGAAGCTGATGCTTAGAATATTTACTTTTTTGCCACTGGCTTACTCATTGAATTGCGAGTTACCTACCATCTTGTATTTTACCTCCAGTTTCATTTTCAGATTCCTTTAAGCATTTAGGATAAAATGGGAAACCAAGCGAGAACATACATGGAAAGAAGCAGGAAATTAACCCACAACCTTTATGACTTGGATCTTGCCAAATGTTCGGTCAGGTGAGTTTCTTTACTTCTGCATATTTGGTTCAGAAGAGCCATACATTCAGTAGATTCATGCTACGTTGTTTAGTTAAATACTGCAGGTGGAATTTATATGTTCTTTAAGGTTTCTTATTTATTTCTTGTTGTACTTCCTATTGATTTTTCACATCAACAGAAAAAGTAAATATTGCGTGCATGTTTAGTTGTAGTTCGTTTCTGCTGTCATTAATTGTCAATTTTTTTAACCATAGCTTAGTACTTCCAAGTAAAAAAACAACTGTCGAAAACTGAATCCTGTTCTCACAGGAAAACTCACATCAAGTGGCAGATTGGATTTGCTAATATTTTCTGTCTATCCAAGTTTGGTGATTTTAACAAGGGAAAGGGGGAAATTATACTTCTCAACTTGTGATTTAGAGCGGATATACCACTTGTTTAAAAAGTAGTGGTATTTAGGTGTCAGTGTTAGGACAAAATGGTTGTATCACGAGGTAGACATTAGATTCTGATATTTGAACTTGTAAAATTAAGAGCAAAAGATGCCATTTAAGAAGGGATATAGGTTAGCACACTCTATTTAAGACTGTTCAGCCTGAGAATTCAGAAACTCACACAATTATAATTGCTTTAACTAAGGAGATATTTAATTGAGAAAACCGGGTGAAACCTCAACATAGGATTCTTGGGCCTGCTCAAAGGTGAATATATCATAGAACCCATCCCACCACTCTGCTAGAGATCCCCTGGAGAATTGATTGTAAAAACAAATCCCATAAGTAACTAAAATTCTTGAGATTTCTTTAGCTATCAGTTCTTGAGAGGGATTTTTGGCAAATTGGGGGATGTGTTCCAGATATATTCATCTTTAATCTCCAGAGCATGTTCAAGAATCATATGTTAAGGTGTCACCTAAGCTTTTCAAAGTTAAATTCATTTCTTTGAAGCAATTATAATTTGAATGCATGAATAGTGAAACTCTCAGGCTACACAGTCATTGGAAATACTTATATATTATATACCTTTTGTAGTGTCATCCTCTTCTTTTAATTTTCTGAGAAAGAGTACAGTATAGTTTTTGCAGCTAACGGAAGCTTTTTCTAACGTTTTGTTCTTGTTCATGTGTATGTTGAAGGAGTACCATGCATCAGACAAATATAAAAGAAAATCGGACTATGATAAAGGTTTCAACGACGATTGGACTGTGGAAGATGCAGGGGATAGGATCGTCGAGATGACCGAGAAATCTAAAACAAGCATGGAAGATCCATGGCAAAAACTGCAAAGAAAATCGAAGAAGAAATCAGAGACCAGTACTGCAGATAAAGTACAAAAGAAAGTCCATGATGTGAAGACAATGACTAAAGACACGATGGATTCTGTAAAGGTTAGGTTATATCATTCCCTCTTTTCTGATTTATGTGGGCACGAGCTTTAAAAAAAGAACGAATTGACTATTAGTACTTCAATTAGTTAAAATGATTACTTAATGTTAATGGTGAGTTGCTTAAGTGAACAAGTAAAAGAAAAAGTATATTTTTTTATAAATTGACAAGTAAAAGGGGATGAAGTATGTAAACATAAATTTTTTTTTTGTGAGGATTTATATTTATAGTCAAAAAGATTAAAGAAGTGATCATGACTAGTTGATGATCTTAGCAAATCAAGTGCAAAATATAAATGGTGAAATTTGTATGCAACTGTTAAGGGGTTTGTACAAATTAATTAGGTAAATGTCCAATCGTGCAAGAGTCACATACCTTGTAGAATTTTCTGTTTTTTTGGTTTGAATGAGGTGTTTCAATTAAAATTTGTTATCTTCTATCAACTAAATTTCATGTTTGGACAAGAATTCATTCATTGCCTTGTTTTCCTTTTACTTGTAAGAATTGAGCTCCCTTCTCTTATTTGACTTTGATTTACCAAACAAAACTATTTAGCATGAATTCTAAACAAAAACTACATTCAAAAATTAAAATTAGCTACACTCAAGTGACGAGTTTGTAGCTAATTTTATTTTTTTAGTATAACTTTTGCTTGGGATTGATGCAAAATAGTTTTGGTTGTAGAGCAAAGTCAAAGAGGAGAAGAGAACCCAATTCTTACAAGTAAAAGGGAAAAAGACAATGAATTGATTCTTGTGCAAACATGAATTTTAGTTGATTAAAGACAACAAATTTTAATTGAAATTTCTCATTCATACCCTATAAAAAGTGAATTCTACTATGTAACTTTTGCACAGTTGAACAATTACCTAATTAATTTGTACAAATTCTCTAACAATTACTGACAAATTTCACCTTTATTTCTTACACTTGATTGATTCCATGCTAAGATCACAAACTAGTCATGTTTACTTCGTAAATCTTTTTGACTGTAAATATAAATCCTCACAAAAAAAAACTTTGACCCTCTCTTTTACTTTTTTCATCCCCTTTTACTCGTCAATTTATAAAAAAAAAGGCGTCTTTCCAGTAATTTTAAATTATTATGTAATTTTTTCTTAGTGTTAGAAATTCTCCGCATTTTCTATATGATCTCTTTTAAAAAATATTAATTCTTCACTTTGGAGTTAATAAACAAAGGAAATTTCTAGGAATAAATTTGAAGTCTCTGACCATACAAGGTCCTAAGATTATCTTCATAAACTTTTTTGAAAATATTCATTGAAAACACTTTTAGAAATGTTCTCAAATAGTTAAGAATTTAAATTCAGATCCTTTTTAAAATTTGGCTAACAAATCAATTTTCTTAAATATACAATTACCCGACACCTTAAAGTTTTTTCTATTAAACTTCTCTCAATATTCTTTTCAGGAAAACTTCTAAAATTGTCCAATGACTTTAAGAGTCACATAGATAAGAAACAAATAAATTATTTCTGCCTCGTACAAAAGGTATAAAAGGAAAATTCTTAAAGGAAAAAAAAGTGTAATATGAATTAATTGATTGAAAAAGAAAAAGCTTTAAATCTTAAAGAAAATCTTAGTTGTGGAGATGAAATAGGAATACTTTTTATTACCATGAATTCTTTTTATTTGGCATCCATTTTCTTGTCTCTTTTATCACTCAATATTTTATAGTCAATAGTATATATTGTCTGTTTGTGTCTTTTCTTCCATTTAATTTTTTGTAGACAAATCCTGTTAACTAATCTATCTTCACTCTCATTTTCTCCTCTTTCTCCATTTTCTTTGGATCATGGACTCGGGGAATTCTCAAAAGATGTGAGTACAAGTTTATAACTTTTTATAATATACGTTCTTTTCTCCTTTTATGTTCTCTTAATTTTAGGCTTGAATGTTTTTTTCAATCAGAGAAATTTATGTAAAACGTGCTTTATCTTGGAAAATATTTTTTTGGAGAAATTTTTTCAGTAGGGTTTTGATGACATTTTTAAGTTTTAGAAGTTGAAAGGAAAGGTATGATTATTTGTTAAGGCAAGTGATACAAAACAAGCGTAACATATAAGAAAATAATTTTTCACTAAGTGGAAGGGGAGCCTTGGAGTAAGTGGTAAAATTGTTGCATTGCAACCAGAAAGTCACGGGTTCAAGTCGTGGGAACAATCTCTTGCAAAAATGCAAGGTAAGACTGCGAAAAATTGACCTTTATGTTCTGGTCCAATCTGTTGCAAAAATGCAGGGTAAGATTGTGTTCAATAGACCTTTGTAGTCCGGTCCTTCCCTGAACCCCGTGCATAGGAGGAACTTTGCCTTTAATTTTAGATAGTATATGGTCAAATTTGATTCTTTTTCCTTTTAATTAATATTGGAAGGCGTCTTCATCGAGAAAATGTTTTAGGGGAAAACAATTTACATCAAATTAATGAGATTCTTTTGGAAATTCTCCAGGCTTGACAAGTGCATCTATGATTACTTTGTTAAGAAGGGGATGCGTGAGTCTGCCAAGGAATTTGCGAGTGAAGTTGATGTTGAAAATCCCACAGACGATGGTAAGTCTTTCTTTAAATCTATGGCAGATTTGAACTCTTTAATCGTGATTATCATTCATTAAAAGTTGTCTCTGCATGACCTATAACTCAGGGTGAGACGCGAAATTAGCCACTGCTGCTTGGGTTTGGGTAGACTTCCTTAGTCACATCCCCTTGGGGTGTGGGCCTTTGCTGGACTTTGGGTGAATGCAGGATGCTTCGTGCATCGGTCTACTCTTTTATTGATGATCATGTTATTTTTAAGAACCTTGTTATTCCTTTGATTTCATTTTAATTTTTATATGGTGTTTGACTAAACACATAGTTTGAGAAAAAAAGAAAGTCTTGTGACACAAATTAAATTTATTCTCTCTATATTTGTATTAATGTTTCATTGGCCCACAAAATTTATGAAAGACCTTTGATAGATGTGGTCTAAAATAAGCTTTAAACATGTGTGACTATAAATCATCATATTAACGTGAGAATGTTAAAAGTATTTTTAAATATACAAATGTGACATTTTTTGGGGACAAATGAAAAAGTAAAGTATGCCATATAAATTGGGTTAAAGAGAGTGTAACATACCAAAAGTATCCTTTCAAATTGAATGGAGGGAATGATAGATAATGCCATTCTTTGAATGTTGTGGTGCACTTATTCTAGGGTCAATTTTTTCTTGAAAATGCTTTCCGTGTTTATAAAATTGTATTAGTTGCTCTTCTTTATTTTGGAGGGATGTGCACAACATAGTGACTGATCATTTTATTTGTGGTGATGTGCTAATGTACAATTATTTAATTCTGCGATTTGTTTCAGCTACAAAATCTCCAGGGTCATTTCTCACGGACTGGTGGAATGTGTTCTATGATATGCTCATCTCTAATCAGTCCGCCCTAGATCCTTATGCTGAGGTATTCCCTAAACTTTTCTAAGTTAAATTTTAGAGAAAATGGTCAAATGCCCCCTCAACGTATATCCGGATTCTCAACTACACACTTTAATTTTATCAAGGTCCTATCACCCCCTGTACTGTTTAAAACTGAACTTATTACCTCCCTAAATGCTTAGTTGGCATAGTGAGTGTGTTTCACTCTCTTTGGGAGAGTGAGCATCAAAAACTATTATTAAAACTTTATTTTTAATATCTCTTTTCAATAAATATATGCATTTTTAATTTTTTTTTCTTATTTGTTTTCTTTCTTCTCGAGCAATATAAACAAATCTCCCATCTTTCACCAACTCTAAGTCGTGCTGCCACCACCATCTTCACCGGATTCAGTATTGTTGAATCCAAACAAATTTTCTAACTCATGTAAAACTCTTGCAAAATCAATCAACCTAAATCAATTGTAGATAAGTTTACATATATTTATATCACCCCAAAATACTTTGGATCTGATTTGAGAAAAATCAGTATGGGTTTACTTCAAATCCAATTGAACCCACAAAAAAAAAATTTAGTTTTTTACTAATAGTTCCTTTAATTATTAATCTCAAATCTCAATTAATCAACTATATCTCAAAAATTGTAGCTATTAATCTAGTTAATCTCAAAAATTAGTAAAATTATTTTTTTACTAATAGTTTTTTTACTAATAGTTCCTTTACTTCAAATCCATTTGACCATTTTCTCTTAAATTTATCTTCTTTTTGAGACTATTATAATCTAAATGAATGTTTTTTTTAAATTGTCAGGCTGCACGTACTATGGACAATGTGGTACCTCAAGTCCCTTATGCTGTGCCAACATCTTCTTCTCATTCTGTTACACCAGTTAGCTCTCCTACGATGCATTGTTTGGTTTTAATTTTATAGATTATAATGTCCCCCTTGTGATGTCACTCTTTTGTCCAAACTATAGGCACATAATATATCTCTTGTGGTGCCGGCATTTAGTCCTGAGAGATCGCAAGAGCCATGCCATCTGAGGATGCCTGAGGACGAAGTGACACCTAAGTTAAGATTTCTTGATGTGGATCGTCCGAGTCAGGGGGAGGCGTTTGTAACTGATTCTAGGTAATAACTTGTTATGTTTATTGCTAATCCGAACCAACGTTTCTGCACTTGATGTATTTTTTTTTAGTGTTTGTCTTGTTCATGTAACTTCATGTTATGTCTGTGCTGCTTTGTTCTTGAAAAAATCATGTGTCCATTGGGTCTTGCGCAATGTAATTATGACCGTAAAATTGAATTTATCTAATTCTCTGTGTTAATCTTCCTAGATAACTAGTTATTGCTATGATATTGCATAGTGAAAGCATCAATTTGGTTGTTGAAGTTGGTGAATCAGAAGATTTCTAACTCTTTTAGATTTTCTTGTGTCATGCAGCCGCCTGATGGAGCAGAATCCAAATATGCCTCAACAGTGGGAGGCCAAAGTATGTTTACATTTCTGATACAACAACAATTTTTTTTAATGTTGTGACATAACTGTCAAGGTTTTATTCCTTCCAGGATGAGGGAGAGGGACAAGGCATTTACTTTGACCAAACTATGCAGATAAGCCAAATGGCGACCCCTAAAAATTTTGTGGTTCCGGTGCCAGATCCTTGTGAAGCAGGTTCGTTTTATTGTTTTCAAATACCTTGCATTTATGTTTCAGAATATCTTGACTTTGGTCTTGATAATACATGTGAGCTCACCTAAGGTAGTTTCCGCTCTTATATGTTGACTTAACATGCATTAAGGTCATAACTAAAATCTGCAAGAAAAGCCTCCTTCATTGGAGGAATCAGTTGCATACTTTTTCAGAATTCTCAGCGCATTGTGCAGAACGTGCTCATTGTTGTATGCGTGTAGCAATTACCAACACAAAATTAATATCGTTTTTAACTTTGTATGTTCGATCATGAACATCAAGTATTTTTATGGATTAGGTTACAGCCTCGTTCATGTCCAGCTTTAAGGATATGAAATATTTCCCCTAAGATGAGGTTTTATTTGGTGTATACAAGAACTCTGGATACATGACTGAATGTATCTATAGCCTAAATTATTTGGTAATTGCAGATGTGAATAAAAGAATTGCTTATGTGAGAATGCTTTTTTGACCCAAAATAATAATGCCAATTTTTGTGAGTGTATGAAAATGTTGGTCTGTTTTTAGTTATTCAAGGACAATTAAACAGTTCTCTATTATAGCGGAAACTCATATCGGATTCTCTGCTAATCTTCCTATCAGGCTCTTCCACCGGCTCCTGCTCTGGAATGCAGCAAACTCCCTAATCAAATCAAGATCTCTTGATTTCCTGATCTTTCTCTTGGCATGGAATTAAGAAGGTGATACCTCGAGAAAGCTTGCAAATCATTAGCTATTATACAGTACATGTATGCTATAGCCATGAGGAAAGACAGATGCATTTTGTTACTTCTTGATTGTTTTAAGGATTTATTTTTTTGTAATCCAAGCTTTATCATGGGTACTTGATTATGAATGGAATAACATTCAATGTTGTTGCTTTCTCCTAATTGTAAAATGGCTGCTTCATATTTTTTAATCAACTTGGAGATTTGGGAGTAATAGTTCTTCAAGAAGCATCAACTTTTCCTTCAAGTGGTAAGAATGATGGTATCTAGGTAGGGTGATGTGTATGCAGCCTTAAAGTGCAGTGCACAACAAAACAACATACCCAGACTAACCCCACAAGTGGGATCTTGGTAGGGTGATGTGTATGCAGCCTTAAAGTGCAGTGTCTTGATGTAAATGCTAAACTGCTTATACATTTAAATGAGGCATAGAGGGTTTAGGTATTAATAGTGAGAAAACATAACATTGATGGCTTCAGGCAAGAACGATTTAGGTTAAGGTCACAGGCAACATTTGGTATTTATATAAGTGGTCTTGATCAACTATGCTTGAAGTAACTTTATACTGATGGTAGTTAAGCTTTTGTGAATTAGACTCCAAATACTATTAAAGATATTGATGATCGATGTTTGAAGAAACATCATGTTGATGGTACTTGTATTCAAGTCCATTATTAGGCTTATATAAAAGATAGCATTCTTCCTTGGTCGTGAATAAGATGTTCTTATATTAGCAGAGAGTCTAGTCGATCAAATCTACAAATTTAGTGTCAAAATGATAACGGCATCCTGGTGCATGAAGCATCTTGCGTTTACGCTGGATCCGGGCAAGGGCCATACTCCATTAATGTAGGTAGGCAGCCTATCTTGATGCTAACATCAGTGGCTGATTTCATGGAGACAACTTTACAGTTGCTCCATGACTCCCCTTCTTACTGTCAAAATGATAAAACAACATAAAGGGACTGTGCCTGCTTTGCTGCAGATATTTTCTCGAACAAGTGATTTGTGGCTGTGGTCGCTTGAGGTAGAGACCACCTCAAGAGTAGAGTGCATAGATTGACGAAAGTTTCTGCATTGCGATATAATATTTAATTCACATAATGACATAATGAATGGGGACATCCTATATGTGCATCATTTGGTGGATAAGATAGGAGGGAGAGTAAAAGAAGAAGGGGAACACTGATTGGTTAAGGGGAAAAGAATGTTAGCTCAATTAGCATTGAGTTCCTGAACACCTACTAGCCCGTCCCTATTTAAACTCGGAAAACAATGACTAACACATAAGATTTGTGTTGTTAAGTATTAGAAATTTACCTCACCGCCTTTCCATCGGATAAGACTAGGAATTCTTTCTCGCAAAGGGAAAAGGATGAACTCTACTTAAAGAGGAAACCTTAACTATTACCTAGCTCCTTAAGCTTTGAGCACCATGCCTTCCATATGAAAACATTAGTCTTATTGGCCCACTTTCATCATTGTTGATGTAGTGATCACACCATCAAGCAAGACTAGACCATGAGGTTACAATGTTTTCAAAAGCAAGAAATACAAAAAAGCAACAAGATCATCTATGGGGTTGAAGCAAAAACGAGAACTGACTTTCCTTGGGGTGAAGTGCACCAAGTACAAAAAACAACAAGATCTTTGGGCTTGTAGTATAGTGAGAACTGAAGCTCACATTTCGTTGATGTATAGCGCACAAGTTATTGAAAAAAATACCCAAACATGTATGAATGTAATGCTATAATAAAAGCTGATAGTAATCCTACTCCTTATAGTTTAACCAAAAATTGACCGCTTATCGTTGGGATTATTTTGCACGCCATTATTTAAAGCGCATGGCTTCGCTTATGAAGTGATAACTCCTCGTTTATCTTGTTTTATCATTTTAAGAGGAAAAACATTGACCCATAATGACACTATGAGACTCAACGGATCTTATCATCATATTGCCATCATAACATGTGTGGTAGTTGTTTTTTTTACTTTGTTCCCTTCTATATTCTTCTAGTAGCTTTCGATAATGCCAAAATATTTCTAACTACCCTTTGGCTTTGCAACTAGTCTAAAACCCTTTTATCTAGGTCATTCCAATTTCAACAAGTTATTACTAGATGGGCCCGACTCGGTACAAAAAGTGGCAGAGGATGTTATAAACTAAATAGAAATATTCCATTTGTGACTTCCTTTCATTTTCGCTAATAATCATCCTAAATACAACAACAACAACATGCCCAGTGAAATCCCACTAGATGGGGTCTGGGGAGGGTAAAGTGTACGCAGACCTTGCCACTACCTCGTGGAGGTAGAGAGGCTGTTTCCGGTAAAATTTAAGAGATACACAATGAAGTAAAGCGCAAATTATGGAAAACTAAAAATGCCAAACATGTATGATTTAATGCTATAATAAAGTTGGTATTAATCCAACTCCTCATAGTTGAGCCAAAAATTGTCCGCTTAAGGTTAGGATTATTTTGCTCATCATCATTTGAAACGCTTGGTTTTGCTCATGAAGCAATAACTCGTCGCTTGGATTTCTGTATCACTTTAAGCGGCGAAGTAATTACTTTTAATAACACCATGAGATTGGATTTTGCCATCTTAACATGTGTAGAAGTTGTTTCTCTTTACCTTGATAGATTTCTATATTCTTCGTGTAGCTTATGATAAATTCAACATATTTTAAACTACTCTTTGTCTTTGCAAGTAGTCTAAAACCCTTCTACCTAAGGTCATTCCAATTTCAACAAGTTATTACTAAGGGGTCCGACTTGGTACAAATAGTGTTAGAGGATGTTATAAACTAGGTAGAAATATACCATTTGTGACTTCCTTTATCTTTTGTTTTTTGGACAAAAGTACTGTTGTATTCCTCAGCATTAAGGGACGCTGGTCACCTTCAGAAACTTTTCACAAGAAGAGAAAATAGAGTCTAGATTTACAAAGCTCCTAAGAAATCGACAAATTCATCCATTTCCTCTATACAGTTCTCCTTACACCAAAAAAATAATGTGACTAGACAGCTCCATTTTACATCATGAATGGACTTAACTTTGTCTTCAAAGCATCTCCCATTTCTTTCTTCCCACACTGTCCACCAAATGTAGGAAGGTATCATCCGCCACCACTTCTTCTGGCTTTTGCTGCCACCTCTTCTGATCCAACACCTCAACAGGTCAGCTGTGTGCTCAGGCATTGTTCACTCTTCTTTAGTGAGAGTAAAGAATGGATGCCATAGTTGAGCAGTAAATTTGCAATGCAGGAACAAATGGTTATTTGTTTCCCCAATTTCATTGCACAAAAAACATCTAGGTACAAGTGTCCTTCCCTTCTTTTGGAGAACATCTTGAGTGAGACAAGCCCTTCTGACCACCAACCAAGCGAAACATTTGATTTTAGTAGGGGACTTAATCTTCCATAAGGACTTCCAGAGCTTTGAGACTTCCCCATGTATTGAGCAGCTGTTTTCCTTCTTGTAAAGTCTGTTTACCGAGAGGATGCCATCTTGTGTGTATTTCCATCTTAAAGAATCTGGATTAGAAGTTGTGCCAGTGAAGACCCCTAGTACATTCAGCATGTTTGCCACCCTCTCCACTTCCCAGTCGTTAAGGTGTCTTCTAAATGTTAGGTTCCAACCTTGGGGAGACCAACATTCCCCCACTGTAGCTTCAGGATTGTAGCTTAATAGCATTAAATCAGGGAAGGATTCCTGCAGAGTGGACTGACCTATCGAGAGATCTTTCCAGAAGAGAGTTCTGAGCCCATTTCCAACTCTGATTCTGGTATTTCCTTGCATTTTTGTCCATGTTGATCTGATAGCTCTCCACACACCAACACCATAAGTACTGTTGACCTCATTGGTGACCCATTGACTTTCTTGACCATACTTGTGAGAGATGACCTGTTTCCGGAGTGAAGCTTCTTCCTCACTAAACCTCCATAACCACTTCATGAGAAGACACTGATTTTGTAAGTTTAGGTTTCTGATGGCTAGTCCTCCCTGGTTTTTGCTCAATTGAGTTTCCTTCCACTTCACTGAATTGTATCCCCACCCTTCTTGTTTCTTTTCCATAGAAAATTCGTTCTGAGCCTGTATAATTTCTTAGATACACTGGAAGGGATAGGAAACAATGACATCACGTAGGTGGGAAGGGAGTCTAGTTTATAAGAGTGACTCTTCCTCCAAGTGATATGTACTGAGCCTTCCATTGAGATAATTTTTTCTCTTTCTCTATGATGTTATCCCAAATCTCCAGATCATCATGTTTGTTACCAAGGGGCATGCCAAGGTAAACAGTTGGGAGTTTGTCCACCCCACAACCTAAGATGCCAGCTGGAGTCTGCATGTGGTTTACCTCTTTGATGGGAAATAAATTGATTTTCCTCCAGTTTACCTTCAAACCAGATACAGCTTCATAAACAGTTAACATCAGTCTGATATGCCAGACCTGCTCTTCTATAGGTTCACAAAAAATTATAGTGTTATCTGCATAAACCAGGTGACAACTGACCTCCAGATCACCCACACCATGGCTATTAAGCTTGAAACCCCTTATCCAATTTTATTGGAGAGTTGTTCTAACCATACTGCTGAGTCCTTCCATGGCTAGGATAAAGAGAAAAGGGGAGAGGGGGTCTCCTTGTCTAAGTGCCCTTTCGGAGGGAAAAAAAAGTAAATGGAGAACCTAACAGTTTTAATGCAGAAACTTATCCACTTTAGCCATCTATTTCCAAAACCCATTTGTTTGAGGAGATTTAGGAGATAGTTCCAGTTGACATGATCAAAAGCTTTTTCAATGTCTAGTTTGCACATTAGACCAGCCACATCTCCTCTGGTTCTTGTGTCTACTCATTCGTTTGCTATCAATGCTGCATCCATTATTTGTCTTCCCTTGATGAATGCCATTTGATGTCTGTGGACCAAATTCCCTATGATCTTTTTCATTCTCTCAGCTAATGCTTTGGCCAATATTTTGTACACCCCAGAGATCAAATTGATTGGTTTGAAATCTCTTAATTCTGCTGCTCCTGCTTTCTTCGGAATGAGGGACACATAAGTAGCATTCAAGACTTCTTTCAAAAACTTGGTGGTCATAAAACTACTGCAAATTCCCAAAAGGTTAGGTAGAAGTTGATTGGGAAACCATCAGGCCCAGGGGCCTTTTCAATAGCACATGACTTAATGGTCTCTAGGATTTCCTCTTCTTCAAAATTCCTTTGCAGCCATGTCTGATCTTCTGTGGAGATGGCTTGTGCATCTTGGTGATTGAAATCAGGTCTCCAGTGCTCAGTCTCTTTGGACATTTTCTGGTAGAAAGTTTGAGCATTATCCTTGATGACTTCTGGGTCAGTGATAGTGAGGCCCCTTACTTGTAAGGATTCTATGGAGTTGCATCTCTTGTGGGCATTGGCCATTCTATGAAAAAAATTGGTATTTTTATCACCTTGTTTCAGCCATTTAACTCTTGATCTTTGTCTCCAAGCTATCTCCTCTCTCTTGGCAACCTCCTCAAACTCCATAGCTAGATGTGATTTTTGCAAAAGCTCATCATCAGATAGGGCCCTTTGGTCTTGAAGAGTTTCCCAGGAGCTGATTTGTAAAAGGATCTCCTCTTTCTTTTTCTTTCAGTTCAATCTGTGGCTTTTGCTCCATTGTGTCAGCTCTTTTTTAAGGAGCTTGAGTTTTTTTGCCAAATTGTAAGATGGTCTTCCTGTATTTGGAAAAGAGTTCCACCATTCCTTCACCTTGTCTCTGAATCCCTCAATTTCTAGCCACCAATTTTCGAATTTGAAGTAGGATTTTTTGAACTCCCAGTCACCACAAGATAGTAGAATTGGGTTGTGATCAGAACCCAGTCTTGGGAGCAGTGTCTGCTTAACCTGAGAGAATCGGTCTTCCCATTCAGGAGAGTAGGAATCTGTCGATTCTGGATGCACTATTCTGGATTTCCCCTCTTCTCCAAGTGTAAGACCCTCCAAATAAAGGAGGGTCTACCAATTCTAAGTCGTTGATGCAATCAGAAAATTCAGCCATTGCCCCATTGATCCTATTGCAGTTTGTCCTTTCACACACATACCTAGTCACATTGAAGTCACCACAAACCACCCAAGGCCCCTCACAAAAAGTTTTGCTAGTAATTAGCACATTCCAAAGGTTTCTTTTGGTGACCCTATTGTAGTCAGCTTAAACTGCACTAAGGTACCATGTCATCTCCTGGTTTATGCCAATAAATTTGCATAGAATCGATTGGTTTCCAGAGTTAATCAGTTCTCCTAGCCATTCTCTCTTGTCCCACGTAATCAAAATTCCACTGCTGCTTCCCCTGGTAAATGCACTTCCCCTAGCCATCTATTAGGGAAAGATAAAGGAAGTCACCTTTGGTTCTAAGATTGTTCTAAGTTGGTAAACTGAATTTCTTTAACAATCGTCAACATACTCCCTCTGTTCACTTTTACTTGTCCACTTTGGACTTTACATGCCCCTTAAGAAACAATGATTAGTATGAGTTATTTACTGCAACACCCATATCAATTGATGTATAGTCTTAGGTCTTGGAAATGATTTGGGGAATAAGTAATTAGTGTCGACGGTAAAATAGAAAAACAATAATTGTCTTTATTGATATGTTAAAAGTGACTAGTAAAAGTGAAGATTTATTTTTGGAATAGGGGACAAGTAAAGTTAATGGAAGGAGTAGTTGGTAGAGACTATAGGCACTGAACGGAAAATATTATGTGGGCTTTGGTTCTCCAAGAAGTAAAATATATCACTTGTGCACCACATAATTCCTGGAATTGTACAAGATTTTACAACTATTCTTCAAACAAGTGAAGTTCTCAAATCAGCTTTTCAATTGTCACTATTTAGGATCACTTGGCAGGCAATTAGGATTATAAGTTCACATGGGACCAAATGAAATCAAGTGAAAACAAGAATTGGTCGCAGATTTAAGTAATGGTAAGAGTTTACTCTGTAAGTCCACGAATTTCGGGTGACTTAAAACTTTTCAGTTGGCGTGATTTAGTCAAACTTATTCAATTGAAGGCTCTTGGAATTGTGTCATACTGTTTACATGCGTATCTCGTGGTCTACCTCATCCCTCGCCAACACAAGGTGGATTTAATTTAAAATCCTAATGCATTCTACCAGGGAAAAAAAAAATTCTTCCATATTTGTTATTAATTAAATTTAAATTACGTATAACGTCTTGAATGATCAACTGGAAATGAACTGTTTTATGCTATCAGAAAATTTTAATGTGCTGTTTTTCATTTTTGACTGGTGCTATCAGACTATAAATCAGCTTTATCAAATTATTATACCAGTGCCATCCTGTGCAAAAATCTATACAATGTGGGATTGCATCATAGAAATCCACCAAAACCAACCACTTTTCAGGTAAATTTCCTTGCACCGAAAGAAGAAAAAGAGAGCAAGGTATGATCTCTAACCAATAGAATGCCACTTACTTCTTTCTCATACAAGTAAGTGAAGAACTGTGGTTATTAGGAGCTGTAATTGATTCTGAAGCTGATGCTTAGAATATGCTCTTTTTTGCCATTGACTTATTGAGTTGCGAGTTACCTATCATCTCTGTATTTTACCTTCAATTTCATTTTGAAGATTCCTTTAAGCATTTAGGATAAAATGGGAAACCAAGCGAACATACGTGGAAAGAAGCAGGAAAATAACACGCAACCTTTATGAGTTGGATCTTGCCAAATGTTTGGTCAGGTGAGTTTCTTTACTTTTGCATATTTGGTTCAGAAGAGCCACACACCCAGTAGATTCATGCTACGTTGTTTAGTTAAATACCGCGGGTCGAATGTATGTGTTCCTATTGATTTTTCACATCAACAGAGAAAGTTAACATCACGTGCATGCTTAGTTCAACTTTTCGGTAGTTCGTTTCTGCTGTCATTAACTGTCAATTTTTTTAGCCATAGCTTAGTACTTCCAAGTAGAAAGAACAACTGTCGAAAACTGTATCCTGTTCTCACAGGAAAACTCACGTGAAATAGCAGATTGGATAAGCTAATATTTTCTTTCTATCCAAGTTTGGTGATTTTAACAAGGAAAATGGGGAAAATCTGAAAATATAACTCTCAACTTGTGATTTAGAATGGATTCTTGGGCCTGCTCAGAGGTGAATATATCATAGAACCCATCCCACCACTCTGCTAGAGATCCCCTGGAGAATTGATTGTTAAAACAAATTCCAAAAGTAACTTAGAATTCTTGGGCATACTTGGAACTTTTTTAGCCATCAGTTCTTGAGAGAGATTTTTGGCGAATTGGGGGAAGTGTTCCAGATATATTCATCTTTAGTCTCCAGAGCATGTTCAAGAATCATATGCTAAGGTGTCACCTAAACTTTTCAAAGTTAAATTCATTTCTTTGAAGCAATTATAATTTGAATGCATGAATCGTGAAACTCTCAGGCTACAGTCATTGGAAATACTTCTATATTATATATACCTTTTGTAGTGTCATCCTTCCCTTTTTATTTTGTGAGACCAAATATCTCTTTTGTGATGTAATCATTTGGTCTTAGTTTTATAAAATCTAATGACTTTCCTTAGTATTTCATCCTTTTGTTCCAACTAGTTTTTTGAACGCACGTGATTACCAATTCCAAAAATATATGTTATAGTAAATATAGTATTGCTTATTATAGCGAAGATTTGAATAATAAGCTTAGCAAAAAATAATATTGCAGATTCTTTTGTGAATGTTCAATGTGGATTGTCAGATATATCTTTTTTTCACGCAAACCTATGAAGATGGTCAATGAAATTTTTTATTAGTTAAATGCAATAATGTATATATTTATTTCAATTTGATGAGGTTCAATCATGTAATTAGTCTTATCTCACTAATATTATCTTATAGACATTATTTGTTTTGTATAGGTGCCAGCTTTTAATATAATATAGAACAAATAAATAAATACAATATAAAATATAGAATATATACTAAATTTGGTGTTTTAAGTTGGGAGTATTATAGTAATTTAACATTCAAGTTAGGGAGTTCATGCTTTTAAGGTAGTATAGATAGATTCTATGACACCCAATATATTCATTGTGATGCTATACTTTAGTCATGAGTCGATGTCAGTATGGTTGAACATCTGGCAAAATATTTCATATTGAAATTAAATGTTCAAATGATGCAAGGGAAACCTGAATAAAATATTTTGGCGAAGGTCTGCAAGAGACAGGTTACCTCATGTACGTGCAAAAGAAGTTACATCCAATTCACTATTTCTTGAGATGAATAAGTCGCATAGCATGGTGCCATCAGCTGACAAACTTTCTCTCTATCCAAAGTACATATAATTTATAGTAGATTTGAGTTTAAATACTGCAAAATAGATGGTTGAGCAACCCTATGATAGAGGTGCGTTGGAACTCAAGGTAGTGGAGCCCTCTGGGGAGAATAGGCTGTCAGGATGACTTAAAGTTGAAAAGTGATTGCTGTGGGTTTCAGATTGTTCTTCTTTTGCAGTTCGGTTTTGACTGATATGTGGTAACTATGCCAAGGACAATACAGACTAGCATCAGCGGCGTTTTTTGTTACTGGTTATATTCAAGATAAGAAGTGTATGGGCAAAACCGTCACACATGCTGGCACAGGTTAGTGATCCGAATTTGGTTTAATCTTTGTTCATTATTGGTTTGCTTGGTCCAGAAATGAAGTTGGTTTGCTTGGTTGGCCATGTCTACTGCATGTCTATTAGGTGTATCTCACATACTTCTACTATGACAGTCTCTGTGCTGGCGAGATCAAAGTATGGTCCATGAATATGTGTTTTTTTCTTTTCTAATTTGTAAAGCCTTGATTTAGAATTGTATCAATAATATATTATTGTTCTGGCAGCCACTATGTGCTAGAGTAAAAGAAACTTTTGTAAATTGCAAAGTTTCTCATGTAACACTGCAAAGGATTGCGCCTGTGCGCTTCTGTGCTTGCATTTTCAATTCTATGTTTGTCATTTATATCGTCAATGTGGATTCGTTTGAAGCTTTGATTTTCACTGTTCTCTCAAGATAACGAGATAGCGTAATGTTAGCAGAATTACGGTTCTAAGTTGCTTCTGCTTTTCAACTTCATATTTGTGTAGGGTGTGTGGAAGCCTTGGATGCTGATCATTACTTGCAAGAGCTCGATGACAATGAAGGTAAAAGTAATTTGCTTGCATTATTGAATTAGAATGAATGTTTGTTGCAATAAGAACATGGCCTCTTCAAGTTTCCTTATCCAGTGGCGGAGCTAGAAATTTCACGAAGGGTGTCCAAACATTACATAAGCAAAAAAAAGTTGATGAATGGGTGCAGTGAAAAATTTAAAATCGAATTACGTAATCTTAATATATTTTTTTATGTATAAATGTTCCAAAATTTTAAAAATCAAATTGCATGATATGTAGCTTTAATTATTTGTGTTTAATTTAATATGAAGTAAATGAACAAAGGAAAAAAAGAAAAGAAAGGGGGTGGTTCAACTTAAAATGAAATCATTTTAATAATTACGTTTAAGTTTTATTTCAAACTTTGATGAAAAGAAATAAAAAGTCAAATTCATTGAAAATTCAATAAGCTTTATTAGATTTTTAAGTTATAGATTTCTAACAAATTTACTAACTATTTTTTAGAAAATCCTTTAATTACCTTAGATAATTAAAGGAATAATAAAATAGGAGCTCTTAAAAATGATTATAAAAATAATAAAATAGAAGCTCTTAAAAATGATTATAAAAATGAGTAGCTACTGGGGATTCGAACCTGCGCACATGGGCTTCACAAGTGAGCCTCCATCCGCTGGGCCGCAGTGGCTTATTGAGTCAAGGGTGTCCAAAGTATTAAATTTAAGCATTTTGAACAGCATTTTACTTAAGTGTACGGTATAATTTTCCGACGAATTGGACACCCTCAAGACACTGTAGCTCTGCCCCTGCCCTTATCGATGAATGATGAATGCGATGATTCGTATCAGCTTTACTGCAGATCTGTATTGTGTCCATAGTCTTCATGCTGTTGCAAATGTTGTGATTTGGGAAGCAATATCTGCATGTAATTTTATTAATTTTGAATGACTTAGAATTAAAGAACAGATAAATAGAGAATTGAGCCTATGATTTGCAGAGGCAAAAACATCCATTTCTTAGTGTTGCCAATGTTAACAGAATGAATATGTATCTTTGTCCTGCAAAATTGAGCGTCAACGGAAAGAGACGGTATTATGCATTTTTAAAAGTAAATAGATGCTGCTTAGTGGTTGTGTTTCCATCCTACATTACGAAGGTGCAAAGTTTCAATCTCACCAATGGTGTTCTTTTCTTTATCTTCCTCTCCTTAGCTATTTAACGAAGATTACTTTCCTTGAAATAGCGTTTAGGATAAACATGATATTAAGAAAACATACACGGAAAGAAGTAGGGAAGTAGCACACAAGTTTACATGTTTTGTTCCATGGATATGATGAGTGCTTTGCTCTTTGCATGCTTTTTCCAGAAGAGTTGCCAAGAAAATTTATTGCTTTGACCATACAGAGGATATCGGAAATGCCTAAAACTTAGATTGTACAAATGATGAATTTGAGCTAGTGGTACAGTAGATTCGTGCTAATTTGAGGTTTCTAATTCTTTGTTCTGATTGATTTTTTCCTTTTATTGTACCTGTAGAGGAAAATAAGGCTCACCAACAAGTATGTAATCAAGAATGGAGCTTAACTGTCGGTCCCCTGAATTTTTATAGCATCTGAAAGTTGACTTTATCTGCATTGTTCATTATAGTATTCCGTTCAGGTTCATCTTTAAGTTCGTTTGTTCTCAGGGAGCTTGCACTGCTGCCCCTGCTATTGACTATCAATTGTCAAGTCCCAGTTTATGAGTACAAATCAAAAGAAACAATTTTCAAAAACTTCATCCTGTCCTTAACAGGATGTTTTACCTAAAGTGGCCTGGCAGCTAAAGCTTTTCAGCGCACAATTTCTGCCCTTGCAAGTTTTAGTGATTTCAACGATAATATGCTTACGCATGTTGGCTTAAGGGAAGAACATGCCAGAATAAGCTGAATACTCATAAGTGATCCCATGATCGTAACATTTAGTAGTTGTTTTGGTTACGATATCCAGTGTGAATTTGTTTCCAGAATATTTTTGGTCATTGAGATATCTTTCTGCAACTTTGTGCATGATTTTATCAGTATTCAAGGGAGAAATGCAACTTAAAATTCTAATGTGAAATGTGAGAGCTTTATGCAGGATTACGAAGAAAGTGAAACTCTTCAAGGTGAAGATTTACACAAGTTTTCAGCAGAAACACCTTAAAAGTTTGGTGATAGGCAGGCTAAAGGAGAAATTAAGGATTTTTACTTTTATCATACTAGATAGGGGGCACAACGGGGTTCATCCAAACCCCCTTTTCCGGAAAAATATACTTCTTTTTTTATGTTTATAGAGATAGCTATTGAATTCCCTTGTCTTCTTCGTGTCCTTACTTCTATATATATTAAACCCTTTTACTGAAAATCCTGGCTCTGCCACCATCTTGTAGTTGTTCAGAAAATGAGGCAATGCATGGAAATTTCTTAAGAACAACTTCAGGAATGAAGTGTTTGCATGTAATGTCTGTTTCTCCACGGCAATGTCTCCCGTGTTTGCTTCTCCTCATCCCCTACTCATTCTGAGGTACCTTTTCCCACCTGTTTATTGTTTTTGGTAGATGATTATGTTATTTTTTCCAATTATTTGTATGACATAGTTTGATTAGTTATGAAATTTATTTAACATAGGTAGTATTAAGCATGACATAATATTTGTCTGTTCAAATCCAGTTAGCTTTGACTCAAACATGTGTGTATTTATAACATGGGCTTGTGTATGTGTTAAAATAGGGGCGAAGTTACAAACCTGTATACTACTTCACAGAATCACCGAACCCAGTAGCTTTAGCCTTGCCCGCATCCTGAATTTGTGTTTAAAAATTTACTTAACATTTATAAATTGTTTATTAGAACTTGTAAGTTTGTCTTCTCTAGATTGAAGAAGAAATCAGAGACTAGTACTCAGGGGCGGCTCTTACTTAGAAAAATTAAGGCGCATGCCTTAGGCCCCCAATTTTGGGAGGCCTCAAATTTTTACCAAGAACAAATTATGTGTTTTTATTTTTATAAAAATAATAATTATTTATAATAAAAAGATATATATATATATATATTTATTTATTTTATTTTATTCTCCTTAACTCCACTCAAATAGAAGAAATCAAGAAAACGTTGTTTTGTCTTATTACATTTCTGACATTCACATTATTTATTTATTTTAAAACTCCTTTTTCACTCTTTTTCTTCAAATCTTTGATAAGTTAAAGTAATACTCTATCAGAAATTTGAATCATTAGTCGAATAGTGTTGAACAAAGTGAATCGCAATTTTTTGTTTACTTAAATTTTCAATCAAAGTTAGGTATATCAAGTTATCAACGTCTTGAATCAGATTCTATGGT